>LR812523.1:56914478-57211978 GCA_903798195.1 Danio kyathit | reverse complement strand
AATTGAGAAATCAGCTTTTATACGGTCTCTCGGTTTATAGAAAATTAGTTAGTTTTAATTTTACACAAAATATTTGTGTTTTGTTTCTTGTCCAAATATCTAAAAATAGTTAAGTCAAGAAGCATTTTCTAGACGAACAAAAATATTGTCTTGTTTTAAGAAATATGTCAAAATTAAGTGAGATATCAGTTTTTATACGATCTCTCAGTTTATAGAAAATTAGTTTGATTTAATTTTACACAAAACATGCTTTTCTTACTTAAATTTTTGTTTGTTTTGTTTCTTGTCCAAACATCTTAAAATTCTGTCAATGGGGTAAGCAAAAATAATCTTATGTCAAATCGAAAAAGAACATTATTTTGCTTACCCCATTGGCAGATTATTTTGCTTGTTTTAAGTAAAAACCCACTTAATTTTGGCATATTATTTCTGAAAACAAGACCATACTTTTTGTTTGTCTAGAAAATGCTTCTTGATTTGAGAATTTATAGATATATAGACTAGAAACAAGACAAAAAAATCTAAATAAAAAAAGCATTTTTTTGCAGTGCATATTAGTGATGTAACAAATCACAAATCTCACGGTTCCAATCATACTGCGGTTTTTGAGTCACGGATCGGACCATTTTTTGGATCAACAAAAAAGGGAGGAGACAAATGTCATTTGCTTTCCATTTATACAAAAATATTACTGCAAAAACCATTGGTTTTAACAAACATGACTTGAACCTGTAATTTTAATCAAAATAAAAATCAAGAAAGAACCAAAAATGATTTCTGCTACTGTTGCTGATAATGCTAAATATAGAAAACGTACATCTTGTACAACATATCATATTTACTTTCAATCAATGATTCAACAATTCACACATAAATCTTCATGTTTCATTACAGGTGGATCATTTTTGAAAACCTATTCAGTGACATAATTTTGATGGTTGTTTGTCACCACCTATTGGGTAAACATTGTAATTGCTACAACATTCACCAGCATCAAGTTCCATTAATCTGTGATTTTTATCTTTACCATGAATATCAGTGTTTATATCTGAACTATAAACTGTTTCCCCCCCGTACTTTATATTTAATTGTTGTAACTAACTGAAAAAGTGTAAAAACCGAATCTCTCTCGATCAAACGCAGATTTGAATGCAGCGCTTCGAAGGAATAATAAACATAATCATTATCATTCATCATTCCTGTTGCGCGAGTTTGAATTGAGATCCTGATCTTTTAATGTTAAAGTATGTAGATTTACACTGAATACATTAATGCAGGCTAAACAAGCAGTGACGGAAAACACCTTTAATTAATAACCTAAAAAAGCATTTACGCAGGTCTCACCACAACTTTTTCCGTCATCATTATATTTTACAGGGAAGCCAAAATGCTTTCATACTCGGGATTTGAATGAGGCGGGAGGCGATCTCTCTGCAATTGTTATAAATGTTGGATTAACCTACTAATTAAAAAACGTTAATAATATGCAGGTCACGTATGTTCCGAACTGTGCATTGTGATCCTTACAGCCATAATGCCTATGGTGTTTTTGTTTCCTTTGTTTGATCTTGAAACCATTAGATTATAATTCCATAGAAATAAAACACATTTTTTGTAAAGTTACACAGGTTTTTATATGACATCAGGCATAAAAATAGTACAAATAGTCAAATTATATATGAAGAGTTCAGATGCAAAAAACTATAAGTGCCTAAGTGTGTGTGTGTGTGTGTGTGTGTGTGTGTGTGTGTGTGTGTGTGTGTGTGTGTGTGTGCTTGTGCGTACTGTTCCTTTAAAGCATGCTTGAATGCACAGCCGACCAAATCCAATCCCTGTCACCAGTAAAATAAGAAACTGGCTGATTCATAAAACTCATATTGTAATGAAGTCGTGGTAATTGCATGAATTAAGGATTCATTTATTTGGGTCATAGTTGAGCGCACACAAGGCTTTTGAAGTTCACACTAGCCTGTCACAATTCCTGCCTCGGCCCAATCAAATTACTCTACACAATTAAAAGAGAGGCCAATTAAAGTGCCCTTATCAGCAGAGTGAATAGATAATTTATGCGCAAATGCCATCTTTCATAGCAGCAACTAAACAACGGAGACCTTTGAAAAAAAAAAAAATTCAAAGCAGACTTTGGGCAAATGACAAAAATTGCTTTAAAAAGGCAGACAGTTGGCAAGTGAGGAATTCTACCTCTTAACCAGAAAAGGATGCTAACGTGCAGCTGCTGACCTTATTAAGAGCTCCGGCTCCAGTCAGGATGATATGAGAGTTTTCCACCTGTATGGTTCTTTGGCCCAGTCTCACCAAGTACGCTCCGATTCCGATGGCCCTGCATGTCACCTGAGGTCCAACAAAGGCAGACACAGAGGTTTAGAATCACTACACTCATTCAATGCAACACTATCATACATTTTGTTATTTAATAAGCCTCTTATGCTCACCAAGGCTGCATTTATTTGATCAAAAACACAGTAATATTGTAAATAGGTCTGTCACAATAATCAATATTTATCGACTTATTGCACAACACATGGACATAACCTCTATAATTTTGGGAGATGCAATATTTATCGGAATACATAAAAAACAATTCTAACAACATTTTAGCTGATTGTGCACAACATCTCTATCTCTACTGGATGTGTCAGTATCAGTATGGTTAAAAAACACATGATAAGTATTTATTATCAATTTCTTCAGTATTTTTATGTGGGTGTCTGAAACTGAAAATAGATCTGGTAGCAGATATCACAGCCTCTTACTTTTTACCTGGCATTTTTTTTTTTTGTTAAAATTTGTTATGATTTATTTAGGATATGCGTTTTCACAATCTGATTCCAATGCCTAATTATTAAACTGTTAAAATGACCATGATTAAATGTAATATTCCTAGGAATAAAATATTATGTGTTCTTTGGAAGAGTGTACTTGGATTGTGCTGATATTATATTGTCATTCTGGGATTATATAGTGAGTCACAAAAAATATTCTTAAAATGACAATAATATCGTAATATATTTTGGTGCAATATATCGTACAACAAAAAATAGATTTCATTGACAGGCCTAATGGTAAAAGCTCTTTGCTAAATATTTTTATACATTTTACAATGTGTATTAATTTCTTTAACCCCCCAAAGTGAATTTTCAGCAGCAATTCCTTCATTCTTTAGACCCTAGGGCATAATATCAAAATCTCGATTAATTGAACATTTTGACTCGATTGCGATTATTTATGACCATTTACTTGATTATTTTATATATATAAAAATACACAGTTGAAGTCAGAATTATTAGCCCCCCTGTTTATTTTTTCCCCCGTTTTCTGTTTAACAGAGCAGATTTTTTTCAACACTTTTCTAAATATAATAGTTTTAATAACTTATCTCTAATAACTGCTTTATTTTATCTTTGCCATGATGAAAAATAATATTTGACTAGATATTTTTCAAGACACTTCTATACAGCTTAAAAGACATTTAAAGGTTTAACTAGGTTAAATAGGTAACCTGGGCAGGTTAGGGTAATTAGACAAGTTATTGTATAATGATGGTTTGTTCTGTAGACTATTAAAAAAAAAAAAACTTAAAGGGGCTAATAATTGTCTATAAATTGGTGTTTAAAATTTTTTAAAAACTGCTTTTACTCTAGTCAAAATAAAACAAATAAGACTTTCTCCAGCAGAAAAAATATTATCAGAAATACTGTGAAAATTTCTTTGCTCTCTTATATATAATTTGGGAAATATTTAAAAAAGGGAAAAAAATTCAAAGGGGAGCTAATAATTCTGACTTCAACTGTATAAATATACATACATACGTATACATACGTATGTATGCATGTATATGTATATATTTATATATATGTATATATATGCACGCACGCACACATGCACGCACGCACACACACACACATATATATATATATATATATATATATATATATATATATATATATATATATATATATATATATATATATATATATATATATATATATATATATATATATATATATATATATATACATAAATAACAATTTGAATGTAATGGAAAAAGTGGCAGCAGAAGAATAAATCAGCCTCAGACTTTAGGGCTGATTTATACTTCTGCATCGAGTGAACACCGTGACCCATGGCGCCTGCCTTGTGCGTAGCCGTGCATTTATACTTCAGCATGCTGTTTGTGTAGCTCTGCAATAACACTTCTGAAATGCTGGTTGGCAGCATGTTTTTATGTTCCTCTGTGTCGAGTTTAATCATAAGGTAAACACAAAACAAAAGTTTCCATCTGGAGCTCCTCCAACGGACTCCACACACTCGCTCCAACGAAGGGCTCTCTGCTGTCCCGCTGCTCTCCACCCCGCCCACGCGTGTCAACATTACCAAACTGACTAATCACAGAGCTTGCGCTACGTGTCATTGCAACGTGTAGGTAAATTTTTGAGAGGTACATGGGTATGCGACTGGGCGAAGGCTGCGCCGAACCATATGTGTGCTCTCGATGCAGAAGTATACTGTAAATCGGCCTTAACAAAGCAGGGTCACGTGACTCCATACACGTTAGGGAAAATAATAAAAAATAAAATCAACCTGGGAAAATTAAATCGATTATAGGTTCCGAATGTCGATTTCGATTATTTTTCGATTAATCATCCAGCCCTACATGACTTCAGCAGGGCTTAATTTGTGCCAGAACACGCCGGATCCGGAACCTCTGAAATCTGATCCGGCACCTCATTTGATTTCTGTTCCGGGACCTTGCAATTCACAAATTAAGCACTGATCTTCAGAAATACTTGTAATATGCTAATTTGGTGGTCAAGATCCTATTAAGAATGTTGAAAAGTGTTGTGTTGCTTAATATTTTTTAAGTAAATGGTGAGAATTTATTTCAAGGTTCTTAATGAATAGAAATGTGCGGAAATGTGATCCATTTATCTGAAATAGAAATCGCTTGTGACACTGTAAATGTACGCAAGTGTACTGTCACATTTCAGTGTGGTGATTAAAATATCTTTCAAATGAATCTCATTCTTTACACCAGACAATTCTGACAAAACTAAAAATGTACTAGCACATAAGCTATTGTGAACATACCAGAGTGGACTTTTACTAAATGTTTTGAAATAGCTTGCAACGTGTGTGTGTGTTAGCATACCAGGTTCATAGTGATGATATCCTCATACGCCAGTGACGATTCACCTGCAATCATGCCAGAACCTCTCAAGTTCTCCACACCCAACCCTTCCTCTTTACCAATGATATCAGTGATCTTATACCTGCAGACACACACATTCCATTAGGGCTGAATTTATATAATATTACAATTAATTACCTTTAATGACAGAAAAAAAAAGAATTCATGCTGACCTTTCATAATAAAAATTCTAAATAGTCCAACTATTTTTTTAAAACTCAGCTGCATCAAACCACTTCTGTTCTGTTCTTATATGAGATAACTAAGAATAACAAAATGTCACTATCCTGTAGTCAATAGCAATGTCTCCGTCTACTTACTTTTATTGTGCATTTTAGAATATGACATAAAAAATGCTTGATGCATAGCCCAAGGTGCACATCAAATTTGAAAATGCACGCAAAAAAACGTATGTGCACAACTGAATAGGATACAAGTTTTATCAGATAAGAAAAAAATGTGCATGAGCTACAATGGAAACCCATTTACTGAATAAATTCCAGGATGCACATCACAAAGTCACGAGATTTAGTTTTAACAGATTATGTGATATAAATTGGTGCGATGGACATCAGAAGACATTGCCCCCCCGATTGGCACTAACCCACCACTCTCAGATTTCCATTATGTTAAAATGGATTATAATAATAAACATGTTATTTAGAAATAAAATCTCCAAGACTATTGTCTTCCTAAAGTGAATAATAATAATAAGCTAAAATAGCAAAAGTATGTCTGTTAGGAAAGGTCAGATTTTAAGCGCTTCACTGCAAAGGAAGTTTAACTCACTAAAAAGAAAATTGCAGTTTTAAAGTTGCTGAAGTAAAGGTGTGATTAAATATTTTTCACATTTTTGTAATCTTTTTAATTGTTAGTCACGGCAGGTTGTTATTTTGTTAGATAAAATAGTAAGATTAAGCAGACATAAACTTCTTTTGGTGGTGTTGCTGTGGTAACGTTCCTGCTCCCCATCTTAGCAGTAAAAATTCTAAAATGCTGAGTACATTAAGATTATAATCTTAATGTACTCTTTTGGTCATTCTAAACTCGCTTAGTCAAATTCTGTCATCAAAGTGGTTCAGTATTATTACTCAAAAAGCCGTCTCACACCATCAAAAACCACTGTGAGTTTATTGCGTTTTGTCTTCATCCTCTGTGGTAATTTATTATATAAGATAAAAGGCCCAGAGTGGCTTTTACCACAGTAAATTCCATTTTACTTTTGGTATTTGGCACCAGTTTATCAGTGATTATGATTACTCTTTGAAAAATTGTTTGGAAATGGTGCTTCATTTGCAAATGTTTTATATGGCATTTCAGTTTTACGAACAATATTAACTAGAATCTTTGAATGGAAACAAAGCTATTAACTGAGACACTAATGCGGAGTAGAGTTTGATTTTTAAACACCAGAAGTATATGTATATATTATACTATATACATTTTTTTTTTATAATTTGTCTATGAATAAAGATCTTTCAAAAGGTTAAGTCATAGGGTGTAAACTGATAAAAAAAAGTGTGTGGATTGCATTTCTTATCTCCTAATGTCACTAGTAACACACTCAATGCATTTTTTTTCAACACATCCCATAATTTCTAAAATATCAACCATTTGGTAGAGGTTGATTTGTCGGTTTATGGTAAAAGTACCAGAATTAAGACATACACTATTAAAATCACAAAAAAATAAAGTGTAAGATTAATTTATTTAAAAATAAATTATCAAAATAAAAATTTTTTGAATACTAAATCATCTTTATTTTTTGAAGTATTAACATGTTTTCTTGTTTTTTTTTGTTTGTTTTTTTTTTCACAATAAAACCAAAATCAAGTGTAGTAGTTCAACAGGATTATGTTTGTTTGATTATGTTTGTTAAACTAACAATGATGTGTGTGTAAACCATTATTTAAAACAGTCCTTCTTTAAATGACTTTAACAGTCATTATTTAAAACAGTAAAAACATGGTCAACCATTTGGTTAAAGGGATAATAAACTATTATTGTTGCAAATTACTTTTAAACAAGATTATACATACATTTATTTTTTATTGTAAAAGGAAACAATTGCTATTATTTTTCTTACCTGGATTCTCCCTCATCCTCCACATGTTCACAGTGGACTGAGTTCAGAGCAGACACCTTCTTATAGTCCTGTGGTGTGAGGTACAGGTACTTAAAACCCTACACATCAACAGGAAAAAAAAACACTGATTATGACACACATCCAGAAGATAGCCACTACATTAATGATCACCTTCCCCTGGAGTCACTCCAAACCTTGTATGGGTCCACCGGATCCTGCCAGGCCACATGAAACATGTGTCTGATCTCCTCTGCCAGACCGATACGGGCTCCGCTGTTGGCAGCTATATAGATTCGTGGAATGCCACTTTCTCGAGCCATTTCTGAAGCTTGCTGGAAAAGAACATCCTCCTGTGGCCCAAAGGAGCCAATCTTATGGGTGATGTCATTGCTGATCACTATAATCTCACGGCCGGCTGGGTACTCAGGGGTCCGGAGGGTCATTCGCCACGCTACCATGCCAATCTAGAAAAATCACAAGAATCATGTTTTTTTTTTCGTACTAACAAAAGTGAAGGTGAGACAGACTAAACAAACACTTACTGAGCCTCACAAATCAACATTAAAGAAGCAAAGGGGCCCCCTAGAGTCTGCAAGGTGTACCTCATGTGATTGATTTTTGTAAATGAGCAAAAAATGCCACAAATTAAGATGGAATTGCATAGTTGATCTGCTTACTTTAAGGAAAAAGTGTTTAAAAAGTTAAGCATTGTTATTAAGGTGGTGTAGTCAACCTCATTTCCTCCAGGTAGGCGGTTCATCTGCACCAGCTGACCCTGAGAATCCAGAACCAGCTCTGTGAAGGTGAGCAGTTCTGAAGGAAGAGGGCACTTGGGCAAGTTGGCGTGTGCATCCATGGACTGCCATAGCTTCCTTAGAGCCTAGAAAAAATATAGAACCACACAAACTAATTACAAAAAATAAAAATTATGCTAATTTATTTGCAGTGCTCTTAATTAAACAAAAAAAAAAAAAAAAAACAATGTGTTCATCCACAAGATAGCAACTGAGACCGCATAATAAGACCATAGAGCAGGGCTATTCCATTAGTTTGTCATGGGGGCCAGTTCACAAAGAGCATCACAAATGAGGGGCCGGAGAGATATGACTTGCAATATAAGTGATGACACAACAGCAATATAAGAGTTCATATGCTGTATTTTTGCTCCTTAAGACACCCATGTTGGCTTTTCCTACATTAAAACGTTAATATGTTGTATTTTGAAACTACATAACATCACTGCATTGTACAATGTGTACAACAGTCCATTTCTTTCTTTGGACTTTAAAAAAAATGAAAAAGTTTTTGATTTAAACATGAGTGATAATTTTACAATGAAAATAAATAACAGAACAATGAATAAATACATAAAAATAAGAATAAATAAAAATAGTATTTGTCTAATGTTAATTTTAGCTATATATTAGCTAAGAATTTAAATGAACTGTTGTTATTATCTGCGTTCATACATAATCATTTTAGTAATTTTTAATAATTCATCTAACATATCTTTTGTTTACATTGCACTGAAAGCCACGCACAACTCTCACCTCTACAACGTGAGATAATATCTACTGTGTGCAGCGACTGCAGGGCACGAGTGCGTTAGTCCGCTTGCATGCCGTGCGCGCACCTTCCAATATGCGCACGTCTCCATTGGAAATAATGTACTTGCGTGCGGAAAAGACGCAATATGTCAACGGCTTGCTGCTACAGTTAATCCAATGTGCGTGCGTATTGGCATAAGTTTGTTTAGTTGCAGCAGCATTTTTCCGTGCAACAGAAATGCTGCGTTGAGAAGTCTTCAATAAATAAAAGTGGGGTTAATAGTGAAATCGGCTAATCATTGCATCTCTATTAACGATATCAGTGCATTGTACAAAAGGCCTTTTCTACAAACATATCCAAATGTTTTCGGCTGCTCGTGCCACTCACTTAATTTCAGCCTTTAACTGCAGCTCGCCCCGTACTGTATTGAACAGACATTTCGTAACTAGGCAACGCAGTGGCGCAGTAGGTAGTGCTGTTGCCTCACAGCAAGAACGTCGCTGGGTCGCAGGTTCGAACCTCGGCTGGGCTGGGTCAGTTGGCGTTTCTGTGTGGAGTTTGCATGTTCTCCCTGCGTTTGCGTGGGTTTCCTCCGGGTGCTCCGGTTTCCCCCACAGTCCAAAGACATGCAGAACAGGTGAATTGGGTAAGCTAAATTGTCCATAGTGTATGAGTGTGAATGTGTGTGTGGAAGTTCCCAGAGATGGGTTGCGGCTGGACGGGCATCCGCTGCATAAAATCGTGCTGGATAAGTTGGCGGTTCATTCCGCTGTGGCGACCCCGCAAGGGACAAAGCCGACAAGAAAATGAATGAATGAATGAATTTCGTAACTATAGCGGCCATTTTACGACTGAACTAAATTTATTTTTGATGTCTTGGTCACACTATTTGGAGGGCCGGAACAAATTGCCTCAGAGGCCGGGTTCGGCCCGCGGGCCGCCAATTGAATAGCCCTGCCTTAGAGGATAAAGACAGTGTAATTTCTAACTACAGCTGATCAAATCATAATTGTAGTGTATTGAGTGTGAGATGAGACTCACATTCCAGGAATATATGCATTTTGTGTTGGCCATTCTTTGTATAACCCGAAGTTACTTTTTAGTTGACCATCTGTTTGTTTTTAAGGCGTCTCCTGTTTTCGTTACTGCAGATTAGTCTAGTAAAAAGAAAAAAAAGGAAGAAATGCCTCCATGTGTTTAGCATTTTTCCTTATCGCAGACACAACAGTAATCTGGCAGTGTTGCCGCTTCTTTGGTTTTTTCGGGGATAATTATTGTGATCTCCCGATTGCAACAGAGGAATACTGTGAAATCTCTGTAAACTGATGGCATTTCATGGCGTTCAGTCTTATAATCTCAAAATTGTGAGCAAAATCACCTGTTTTGTCATCGCTTTAGAAATTACGCTAGAGAATCACTCAAATACTAGCTCTAAAGTGATGTTGGTGAAGTAGCAACGGTTTCTGCTGTTCTGACGTCAGCTGCACATGTGAATGAATGGTGAAAGAAAGTTTTTAGACTCATGTATGATTTTCTTTTTTATATACACAATTATGCCGTCGAACTGTTCGATGCAAGATCACATTTGTAGCAGTGTGATGTGGCTGTATATCATCACTGGTGGGACACTAAGGCACTCGCGCCAATGCATACCTCCCAGAAATGCTGATATACTGTACAGACATATTGCACTGCTACTTGTGTGATACTGCATATATACAGTATATATATATATATCAAGGTTTCCGCTACATTCATTTATCCGTGGCGGGCCGTTACGCCAAAATTCATCCCGCCACGGCTACATTACAACATTTAGTCTTGTTTTTTTTTAAAGCGTGTTATAATCGCACCAAAACATATTAAAAGGTAAGTGAATTATAACAGCGCAAACATTTCTGTAACCGCAGGAGTGCTGTGCGCTATTTGTTTAACCCATTAAGGTGACATGCTAACTGACTGACTGACAGGTGCGTGATGCGTGGGGCGCCAGCAAACACGGCGTAGCTTTCAGTTAAGTTGAACACAGTTTCCATAAGTATACTTATCTTTCTGGAGTTTATAGCCATTTCACTTTACTTCAGGACGCGTTAATGTCGGAAAACGCACAAAATCGCACTTCAGCAGCGCTTACTGGAGAACGCACAAGAAGATCTGCACTTGAGCATATAAATTTGAGTGCGTGCAAGAAGTTTTGTGCACGAAGAGGAAATCGGCGCGCAAGCAAAGAGATTTGCATGCTCATATTGCATGAATGCGTTCTTGACTTGTAATACTGCGTGTAATATTTGTCTTTGAAGTAGTTGGCAGATCTGTGTAAAAAAAAAAAAAAAAAAGCCTGCTGGGAAAAATCCTAGAGGCAACACTGTATGTATATATATATATATATATATATATATATATATATATATATATATATATATATATATATATATATATATATATATATATATATATATAAATATATAAAATCCTTTTGCTGACAAATTCCAGACATACCAATGCTACAAAAAAATTCTGTAATGGCATTGTGATGCATTCACTTAAAATCAAATCATGAAGTGGATTACACGACTGTTCCAGGTTATGAACAATACCTGGCGAAACATTTCTGGGAAGTCGTAGACGTAGGTGGTGCCGAGGCTCTGTGCCTGGAACCGCTTGGACTGCAGCAGGTCTTTAGTGACGTAGGGTGTGTTGATGAGCATGCCATGAAGAGGACCCTGTTTATCTCCATATGCTTGGAACATGATCTGAAGACAAGAGAAATAGAAGGCAAGAGAGGCAACCAGTCAGAGAGAGGTAAAGACATACAAAAATCTATCCATTTCCCCACATCCAGACAAACATAACAGTTGGTTGATGATACAAACAAATAGCTCTGACTGTTGCTGTTATTATAGCTTATTAGCAAAAGTGCATCAATTCAATTTACTTTCATGAAAAAGCATTTTTACATTTAGATATACTAGAATAAAACAAATCATTAAACGGCAAACATTTAAAAGATCAATATCAGTAAACAGATTTCAATCTGTGTTACAGTTGCCTCACATTAATGGTAGCCTGTACAGTACCAGTCATGGGTTTGAACCCACATAATTGAAATACATTTACTAGATTTGTATAAAAAAATAAATCTTTACAATTTGCACACAAATATTAAAGAGCCCCTATCATGGATTTTTGAAAATGAGCATCCATGCAGTGTGATTAAAACTACTGATTCTTTAATGAAATAGTCGACTTAGAGTCGAAGGAATGAATGAATCGACTTGGGTTCGGATCTTTTGCTTGAACGCATTGACGTCGATACAGTACATCACCAAATATGTAGTTCCAGATCAAAATGTGCAAAATGTGAACGCGCTTTTCCCTCAGAAACTAAGAGCGCAGGGGATCACAGGGCTGATCATGACGACCACTGACAGATGGAGATTTGGCTGCAGGGAATGAAGGGTTAAAGTTCATTTTCACAACAACACCACAGTATAGCCAACCGTGTGCTGTGTTTGTTCCTGTAATTTTTCTGATTTTTGATACAATAACCTATGCTCCAACGCGGGATTCGCAGGCCATTTGCCATTAAAGGAAGGAGCAGCAGAGACTATTATGTATGGGACTTTGTCAGACTTTGACAGGGACTTTATCAGTAACTGTTATAGTTTATATGGACCAGTTTCTTCTTCCTCCGGATCATAACATGTAAATGTAATTAAAATTGTTGCCTAGTTTTGTGTAGTTTGCAAAAAAAGTGTTTAATTGTGTGTTATAAGTTATAATTCCCTTGCGCGGCTTGTAATCACTTATCTATTATAGAGCAGTGCTTGTACTGTATCTCTCAGGTTAAATCTTTATGGCTATTCACATATCGTGTCCAAAACCACGTTAAAAACTCGACGCATGTTTCTTCCTTTAATGATTTAAATGCGCTTCTGAACTGCGATCCTCTGCCGTTTGTCATTGCTATGGCCACCATCAGCTGTTCCTACATTTTTGCCACTGTGTGGATGGGTTAGGGTTAAGAGTAGAGTAATATGCTGGAGTTTAACTGCATTGCTTTATTGCATTCCTGCATTGGGCTCTCATACACTCTCTGGCTGCTACTTCATAGCCGTGGTGGGCATTTCTCTCCATCTCCAGCTGAAAGCAGTCGACCAATCACAACAAACTAAGTCATCGGTCCAATCCGCACAGATTAGCTTCACGCTAAGAAGGGGTTTGGGAACAAATGAATCGCTGAACTAATCATATGGGAGTCGTTGGGATTATTAGGTAAAATTAAATGCATATTATAAGACTATGAAAGTGTTTTTGAACTTGCATGCATATCAGCCTGCTGTTGGAGACCCCCAAAACTAAATTATGACTTTTTATAATGCAAAATAGGGGCTCTTTAAAGCACCAAAACGGTTTATAAGACTAATACTAACAAAGATTTATTTCTAAAAAGTCATGTGACATTGAATATATTAAACAACAATAGCTATCACAATAGCTTCAGCTTTGGTATCATAAAAATAACTTAATTTTAAAATGTATTAAAAGTATAAAATAATTATTATATTATATTATTATATTATATTATAATTTATTTATTATTATAAATGTTTATCTATAATTAGACATTGAACATAATAGACTTGTCCATAAAGCATAAAATGTAAACATTTTGTTGTTAAATGTTTGAAATTGGTTTTGCAGAGAATACATAAAAATGGTGTCTATATAGAACTAATAAAGAGTGTTGGAGTTAAATAAAATTAAGAATTTAAAATCACTATAAAATGACAACATCATTTCTTTACTGCCATTTGTATAATTTTACAACTTCACTCTAAACGCTGAAAAGCAGCCATAATAAATAATGGGAAATGTGTGTCCAAATCTTTGACTGGTGCTGTACTTAAAACTGACAGAATGTCAAAAACGATTAAGAAACAACGAGGCATGAAAAATTCATATTACTGTTGTAGCTGTATGTGTATAGGGTGTTTGTGTGAATGAGAGACACATGAGCCCCACCTGTCGGTCTTTGTGCCCCACCTGTCCTGTACGGGAGTCAGTGACTTCCTTGTACAGGCTGATGTCCAGGTAGTAGCCACTCTCGTTGGTCAGGAAGAGGCGGATGGGGATCTGTTTGCCGGTGGGCGTCAGTCGGATGTTGATCTTTAACTCGGCTTGAAGCACACGGAGCTTCCACAGGCGACTGCCGTAGCGCATGACCATGGAGCGCACCGATTCCTCAATCTGATGAGAAGACAAGAGCTTAAAACACTAGTAAACACAGTACTGTGCTAAACTTTGAGGCCATCATTACATTTGTTTGTTTAGTTATGTAAAATAACCACATTAAAGTTGGGCAATGTCGACCAATAAAGAATCATACAATGTCTAATGTGAAACATCTTGATGGATGATGACAACAGGGCTTCGGGGCATGGTAAAAGAAAATACATATTTTAACATACCAGGCTCTATTTTAACGATCTAGGCACAAAGTGTAAATCGCATTGCGCAAAAGCATTAAGGGCGTGTCTGAATCCACTTTTGCTATTTTAAGGATGGAAAAATAGGCTCTGCGCCGCGGCACATGGTCTAACAGGATTGTGCTTATTCTCTTAATGAGTTATGGGTGCGTTTTGAGCATACCGTGCATTAAACCAATCAGAGTCACTTCTCCCATTCCCTTTAAGAGTCAGTTGCGTCACGCCATCGGCATTTGCTATTTACATGGCGGACTTTGTAAGTGGAAAAACTGAATGCTTCACAAGCAAGAAAATAGTTAAACAAACCATCTGCAGGATGGAGGATTTAAAACGAGTGAGCCTCCTCTACAGAGCCTCTTTACTTTCTCTTTACTTTTACTCTTTATTTCACTTCTTTACTTTTGTGGAGTAAGGAAACGGTGTTGTACACACTCCACTGAAGACATCCATTAGGCTACATAATTAATTTTGTTTGTTAAGCTCAAAGATTTGTTTCAAAACTTCAGTTCTAATTTCCAGCAAATGAATAAATGAACAATAATAACGAAGTGTGGTCAAAAAAAACGTTATATTCAAACACACGTCCTATGCTTGTTTTTTTAATTAAAACAAATATAAATATGCATATAATAAATAATACAACTAATAATAATAACATAATACAAAAGCAAATTGTCATAAATAAATTGAAAAAGCCCCCCAAGATGAAGGCATGAAAACAGTGGTTTTTATATTTATGTAGAAAATAATACTTTTTGTAATATTTTAATCCTTTAATTCCTTTTCAATTTTAAAGATATTTGTGTATTGCTGTACATCTTGTGTGTATTAAGCAATGTGTACGCGCTCAATGTGCACAACTAACACACTCTGCGCTGGACTTTAGACTTGCTTTCTGCTGGTCAATTGCGCAGTCTATTTTAGTTCTTCAAAATAGCAACACGGCAACAATACGCCTTAACACACCTCCTTTCTAGACCGGAACACCCATGAGTCTAAAAAGCAGCGCAAGTGAATTTGCTATTTAAACAACGTGGTGCAAAACGGTAAAATTAGGGTTACGTTGGTCTGCAAATAGCAACAAATCACGCCAAACATGTCGTGCGCTTTGTGCCGGGTGTATGATAATTTTATATTTCCTGCTCCTGGCTGCAATAGGTCTATTCTGTCATCATTTCAGAACATATTTTAAGACAGAACAGCCAGAAATTGGAGAATAAGAATTTAGCAATATAAATTTTTATTAAATTAGTCTTATAATCTGTATTTCTTCACATGGTTAAATAGAAAAGCATTTATAAAACCAAAAGCATTTAAATAACTGAAACACACTTGCTGAAATAAAAACTAAGCTAGTCATAATCTGGGATAACAAATAAAACAATAACACAAGCGCAACATTTTAGATTTTAGATTCTTGATTGTAATTACGGTGATATTCAGTGCACTCAACTGGACAAAATGCTTCAACTCGATTGGTCCTCTTGTCGCTTCAATTTATTTGCTTGTATTCTATTATCTTGTAATGTATTTTATTCATTACATATGGGCCTATATAGTTACAAATAATGTCATGTGATGCATTCGGCTGCATTGTGTCCCGAGAAAACGGCAGGAGTGCAAGTCTCCTCTTCAACAACCTGCCTCACTCGGTTTAAAAATGAGCTTAAAAGGCAGAAAGCAGGCAGACTTTAGCAGCTGTTTGAATATATTCGGACACATGTGCATCTACATTGCATGTTTGGGGGTAGACTGTTGCTGCTGCTGCTGGTGGTGGGTTATCGCGATGGATAATGACATAGTCTATCAGCACAACCCTAAACCAAATATAATTATCTCATTCTCTTTAATACAATACAACAAGAAAATCAGTTAGTTGGAGTTTTTTTTTTTGTCTAATTAAGACATAAAAGTTGGACAGAGTTGGAAAGAGAATGAAAAATGAGTGCTTGCAGCCTTCAGTGAAACATGCTGGAGTCTCTGGTTTGTCCTGGTTTGGGGCTGAATTTCTGCCAGTGGTGTTTTCAATTTTGTCTGTATTGATGGGATTGCTGAATGCTGAAAAAAGTACAGACAGGTCTTAGTCCATTATGCCGTGCATTTAAAAGGCTTATTGTTAATGGGTTAGTTTTTCAGCATGATAAGCATCCCAAACCCACTGCTAATGCAATGAAATCCTATTTGGAGGAAAAAGACAAGTCATGAAATGGCCCCCCCAGAGTCCAGACCTGAATATTATAGAGGCGGTATGGGATCACCTGAACAGAAAAGAAAGATACGACAGCCCAAATCTAAAGCAGAACTCAGAGAAGTGCTGAACGTGCTTATATAGCACATTATTAATAAAAAAAATCAGTTAGTCTCTACAAAAGAGCCGTTCAGAATAAACGTCCAAGGAAAGTCCGTAAATACCGAGTTTTGTAGTATTTGAAGTAATTATATTGTGAAAATTGTGTCTTTGTGTGTGTGTGTGTGTGTGTGTGTGTGTGTGTGTGTGTGTGTGTGTGTGTGTGTGTGTGTGTGCGTGTGTATGTGTGTGTACATACTTCCCATATTTTTCTGATTGTATCTTAATCAAGACACCGAAAATGAAGTATTGATATATAGAATACTGTGAAAAAGTTTTGTTTTATCCCAATAGTACTTTCTCTCAGTACTGTATATACCAACGAAAAAAGAAATTCCAATTAAACTTATTGAAACCTTTGAAGGGTCCATGATGACTGTTGGAACGAAGTTGAGGAAGATGTGATTGCAGTCGGTTCGCACAGTGGTGTTGTTGAAGGCCACTTCCAGTTCATCCATGGCCTCCAGCAGCAAACGTTCTGCCTCGTTGTGCAGGTACTCAAATGATGCTTCCTACACGGCAGAGAACCAAACAGTATCACACACCTAACCAGATTTATGAAGGTGATCACAGACCACAGAGATTCTCCTACCTTGGTGACCAAATCTGAGTGACGGATGATTGCCCGCACAAAGAAGCGGTAATCT
Source organism: Danio kyathit (assembly GCA_903798195.1). NCBI lineage: Eukaryota > Metazoa > Chordata > Actinopteri > Cypriniformes > Danionidae > Danio > Danio kyathit. The sequence goes on along the minus strand of LR812523.1, from coordinate 57,194,652 downwards.
GTGACCTCTGTGCCTACTTCCACACGGGCAGCTCCCAAGTACAGGTGCATCTTATGGTTGGCACAAGGGATGGCTGTCAGTGCAAAGTTACGCATGCGGTTGAGCTCCAGCTGGAAAGCCAATGCAGGTTCCAAGTGTCTGTAGATACGGTCTTCCTCAAACTGAAAAAATAAATTGAAGAATTGACAATTGACAAAACACCTAAAATACCAATGGAGTTCTAGAACTCAAAATGTACTTGTTAGAAAAAATATTTTCATAAATGCATTGGTTTGCTACAGCCATGTGCAAAGATTAATTTCTATTTGCATGTACATGTATGCAATTTGATGTATAAAATAAAATAATAAAATTAAAGTAAAATAAAATAAAAAAATACAATAAAATAACAATAAAATTAATAAAAAGATTTAATAAAATAAAATAAATTAAATTAAAACTAAAGTAAAATAAAATATTTTTTTTATAAAATTAAATTAAATGAAAAAAATGTATTTAATTTAAAAATAAAATAATAAAAAATAATTAATAATACAATAAATAATAAAACAATAAAATAAAATTTAAGTAAAATAAAATAAAAAAATAAAATTAAATAATAAAAGTTAAAGTAAAATGAAATTAAAAATAAAATAATTTAAAAAAAAAAATAAAAAAAAAAATAAAAAAAAATAAATAAAATAATAGAATAAAAAAGTTAAAGTAAAATAAATAAAAAACATCAAAATAAAAATATTTTTATATTAAATAAAACAAAAAAATTAAAAAATTAAATTAAACAAAAAAATTTAAAAATTAAATTAAATTAAATAAAAGTTGGATACACTTCTTATTTGCACATAAAACAGCTACCAAAGATCACCTGAACACTCGGGCATAATTTTAATGAAACAAAACTTAATAAAATAGAAAATATGAATCACATGAAATTGCTCATTTTAAATTTAGAGCAAGTGAGTCTACAAGAGCAGAAAGTGCCCGTGAGCTATAATAGCAGGCTAGATTTAGTAAATGTAGGTAATCACAGTTGCTAATGGATGTCATCCCTCTCAAATGAGACAAATAATTAAAAAGTTCATTAATGTAATGAGCTTTGCTGGAACCATTTTAGCAAACTATCAGGGCTGAAGGAAGCCAGAGAAACGCCACTGATCATGATGGAGTGACTTGCACAAGAAAGACAAGAAACTGAGGAATATAACAGCTTTCTCTCTTCCTCCTCCTCATTTCCCCATTGTACTTTGCCTCTTTTAACATAAAGCTGCTGATGAATTTAATGAACGCTTGCATTTAAAAGGCTTACAGTCTTTTGTGCTGGTCATTGGTAGTCTTGTGTGAAACATAACTCACCTTGTCTCGAGCCCGGAATGTGAAAAATTTAGGGAATTCTCTCTGGGAAATAAAAGACATTAAACATTAGCAGTGAAGTAAAACAAGCTATGATATTATATTATAAAACAGGTTATTTAAGAATTTAGAGACCACTTGTAATGGCTCTGTTCCAAAATCCAGGAGTCAAAAACATAACATTTCAATGCTAAATATTTAATTCATAATAAACATAAATGTGGAACGGTGTGTTCAATTAAATGTGAATATCACCAACATCAATACTGATTTTTAAAGCCATTTTTTGGCAATTTTAATTAAATTGTTAACCATTTTGTGGTTTTAAAATCTTTATTTCTTCATAAATACTGACATACGACAATATTTGTGATTTATGACACTGATTAATCAGCAAACAGTATCATGCATCTTTTAAATCAACCGACAGACCAAATTGCACACTTATTAAGCCCCGTTTACACTAGTACTGTTTTAAAACAGTGTTTTAGAACGAAAACGATCCACGTCCACACTGGCGCTTAACCTAGCGTTTCCAATAAGATCTCCGTCCACACTACGCCACTGAAAACGCACATCACGTGACCACACACACACTCTGGCATGCGCTGCAGCATATGCCCACGTCTGAACTCCAGGCAGTCAGCGGGTGCTTTGAGCACAAATCCCGAGGTAAGAGCAGCGCATGTCGGACAGTTCATCAATGATATACCGCTGGATCTCTTCTCACTATAGGTGTTTAATGGATATCTAATTCATCTCGTCTTTATCTAATGACTTTTTGTCGTTTTAATCTATTACTTGATCTCAGGTTTGTTTTGGCTGAGCGCAAAGATATTATTTATGTAACCACATAAACTGAATCTGCACATTTGACTGATTGCTTGCATTTTTTGCTATAATGTATAAACCTATTGAAGGTTATACTTTTATAATGGCCATTAATGGTTATTAAAACTGATATTCAGCAAAAAAGAGGGTATGTTTCATATTTTTCAATGAAAATGAAAGTAGGCAGTTATGTTATAGGCTCCGTTTTGTAATAAATATGCATACAGTGAAGATGACGATCAAATAAATATGTAGCTACATGATGCCTCAACATTTCTGATGTCTGTTGTTAATATCAAAAAGAAAATAGGCAGTTCCTTATATCATGATTTCATTTCATTGTTAAGACAGTGAAACAACGTAGCAGGGTAATGCGAATGACGATATAACGTATACTGTTGCCTTTGAAGATTCAACCGACGTGTCCTCAAGAGTTTGTTTTCCATATTAAACTTGCATAGTCTGAACTTACAAGGAAAGGATAAAGGACTGAACCTTGTGCACTCAATATTAAGAACAAGACTCTTCAATGTTTTCAAAAATGCTTCATTTTCGGGGCTCGAAAACTCCGGGGTAGTGTGGATGGAAGGCGTAACCATAATAAAACGTAAAACGTATTAGTGTAAACAGGGCAATAGAGTATTAGTTCATTAGCTTAGGAACATGCTAACATCTAAGATGGTAAAATTGATCAAAAATCACAAATCAATGTCTTATTAAAATTGAACAGTGTGTGCGGCGTTTTAAATTTGGATAATAAGAAGTGAATCATTAGCATAGCAACACTTTACTATTGATTTTTACTAGAATGAACTGTTAGCAATGTCTAATCATGCATTGCAGAAAAGTAGCACTGCTAGTGTAGGCTTCAATGAGTGTTTCAGTCAAGTCATTTGTGAGGTACCATATTGGTTAAGATGAATATAATATAATATAATATAATATAATATAATATAATATAATATAATATAATATAATATAATATAATATAATATAATATAATATAAGGCGACGCAGTGGCGCAGTAGGCAGTGCTGTCGCCTCACAGCAAGAAGGTCACTGGTTCGAGCCTCGGCTGGGTCAGTTAGCGTTTCTGTGTGGAGTTTGCATGTTCTCCCTGCGTTCGTGTGGATTTCCTCCGGGTGTTCCAGTTTCCCCCACAGTCCAAAGACATGCGGTACAGGTGAATTGGGTAGGCTAAATTGTCCTTAGTGTATGTGTGTGAACGAGTGTGTATGGATGTCTCCCAGAGATGGCTTGCAGCTGGAAGGGCATCCGCTGCGTAAAACATGTGCTGGATAAGTTGGCGGTTCATTCTGCTGTGGCGACCCCGGATTAATAAAGGGATTAGGCCAAAAAGAAAATGATGAATGAATGAATGAATGAATAATATAATATAATATAATATAATATAATATAATATAATATAATATAATATAATATAATATAATATAATATAATATAATGAGAAGTGAATCATTAGCACAGCAACACTTACTAATTTCTACTAGAATGAACTGTTAGCAATGTCTAATTATGCACTGCAGAGAAGTAGCACTGCTAGTATATGCTTCAACAAGTGTTTCAGTTAAGTCATTTGTGAGGTTCCATATTGGTTAAGATGCTGCCAAAAGGGTTGACGGCAAAACAGCTCAGTAGGTTGTGGAACAGAGCCAATGTCTAAAACGTTCCACAACAACTTACATGGAACCTCTGGTCCACCTCACAGTTGATTTGCTTTCTGAAATCCTGTTAATAATAGCACCAAGACAAACACACATACATGCAGTGAGCAGAGCAGATATGAAGTCAATCATTTACAGTCAACAGATTATATAGTTGAAATCTGATTTTAGGAGATCAGAAACATGCTCTAAAGTCATTTTTGAAAGCATACCTTTTGGGCAACTAGGAAGGTAAGTCTTCGGATGCCGTGCTCAAACAGCAGAGATTTCTGTAGTAGAAATAAAGAAAATTTACCTTGTTGACTCTGGAATTACTTTAACACGTCCATTAAAAACAATCAATCCATACAGAGCAGAACAACTTCTTCACCTTAGACTGAGTAAACTCACGAAACATGGCCGCCAGCCCATCATCATCAATATCGCTGTCCGTCTTTATGGCCACGTTAAGTATATGAATGGGCTCATCTTGAATGCTCTACAGTAAAAAAGAAGAAAACAAACAAACAAATAATAAAAACTAGGGACAGAAGAAAATGTATTTTAATTCAGTAATTTCAGCAATCCCAGTGTGTGTTGCAGACAGATATTTTTCTGTGCCATAACCCCAAAACAAGCTCGCATTTTATCACTTTCAGTTCCATTGTATCAAAAAGTCAAATTTGGATTGTTTTTTGGCTAATTGTCTTAAATTAACAAAACGCAAAAGTAAAACCCCCTGTGCAGCTCAGTTATGTCCAACTTTTAGATTTATACTGTACATTTACTTCTGTCTAATGCGCTTATAGGTTTCAAAATACAGTTGTGTTTATTAGTGAAGATAATCACAGTGAACTAAATAAATAAATGAGAATCCTTAAACATAGTTCACCAAGCTTATCTGAGCCAGGGAGATGCTAAAAGACGTTAGCATCACTCTTTATTAAAGTTTGATTGATGAATTTGATGTGTTTGCTAGTATGACAAATTAAGACGAGGTTCACCTTGTTGTCCTCCTCTCTATAAAGCACAGGGTTCCCACCTTCAGGAAAGGTTGGAGTTGATGGAGGAGAGTCTGAGAAACAGCTTAGAACATCCTTTATGTTCCTAAATAAGAAAATTAGACATTACAGTACATATTCAACACAACATTCATTCATTTTCCGTCGACCTAGTCCCTTATTTATTAGGGGTCGCTGCAGCGGAATGAACCGCCAACTATTCCGGCATTTGTTTTACACAGCGGATGCCCTTCCAGCCACAACCCAGTACTGGGAAATGATACACCACATTAAAGGTTTAAATGAGTCTCGAAATGATATATTCATCAGTTTGGCAATGTAGAGGAATCTTACCAGTTTCGCTACATACTAGCATTCAAAATAAGCATCAATAACCAAAAACAGGAGGGGATGTCACAAGAACGCTCAAACATATCAGCTTTTTCTTGTCACAGATTAAGGTATACCATTTTCTTTCTATATATTAGTTTAGTAATCTTCGTTAGTAATCTTAAAAATGACTAAGCAAACTCAAGGGACTAAACACATTATTTCTGTGAACCAAACTAATCCACCTTAAAACTATATTGATATGACTGTGTTCATATCTTATAATGGGTTTCAAAACCTTTTTATAAAAAAAAAGTTCTCATTCTACATTTATACACAGGGTTGTAATGATACGCCAATGGCATGGTTCATTTAGTTTACAGTATTGGGGCCAAGGTATGGTTCAGTTAGCTTGAATTGGTGTGCCACCAATGTTATCAAACGCTAAATTCACTTTTGACCTAAAATAGCAATAAGGAGGGGCATACACCCATAATAAAGATGAATGATGCAAATAAGATCAGGGCCACTTAAAAAGCTATATAAACAGCAAATTTAAAGGGCACCAAGATTTAAGATAAGTCTTTTGTGTCTCCAGAATGTGTCTGTAAAATTTCAGCTCAAAACACCCATCAGATTATTTATTATACCTTTAAGAATATTGGGATTTTCTGCTCTAAACACAATGTAGCTGTTTGTTGCCTGTGCCTTTAATGCTAGTTCTCCCCGCCCATCGTTCCCACGTGCCTGTCAGAGCACTTCAATCTCCGCCTCGGCTGCGTCAGACAAACAGCACAGTGACAGACATGAAGAAAGCAGATCTCACGTAACATTAGTGAGAAATACTACAGTAAGAACTTTCCCAATGATTATTTGATGTATTTGTTGTGGAGGTACTGAGTCGATGAGTATGATGAGTCACACACAATGTCGTTACAAACAGTACATGCACTGTTTTAAAAATGTTTTAAACTTGTAAAACTCATTCTTAATCACAATTGATGATGATTGATGAACACAGAGATCTGAACAGATCTTTTAATTCTGGTGCACGTCCGATCTTTTCAATTCGGTGGACAGGAAAACAGCACTCCTACACCTTGTTACGGTCAGTCTCAAAATGGGAGGGATTTGGATCCTATTTTAACATCAGGGAATTAAAAAAGAGACTTATTGTCTTAATATCACCCCAATATGACTGTAAACACACTATACCTACACACAGTTCTGTCCAAACAGCTTACAAAAGTTGATTTTCATTATAGGAGCCTTTTAAACTTCATGTGGTTCTTGCTAGCCACCTTTTCGTCAACATACAAAAAAAAAAAAAAAAAAAAAAAAAAAAATTTTTTTTTGCTGCTTGTTCAAAATAGGGGGTGGTCCAGAATGTAATTTTAAGGCTTGGTTGTGTTTATGTCTTACTTTGATTATGTACAGCTACTTAGCTAACATGAAAACGACTGTCATATTTCCTAGTTCTTACGAAAGGCCCACCTTCAAGTGACTCAGCTAACATAATGTGCTGTTATTCGCGGATCGACTCCATGTCACACCCCTAAAGCACCCGCTTTTGTGCTGTGTAAACAAGTTAACCTCATGCCTGCTCTCTAAAATAAAATCTGACAAGTGTCTGTAACGGCGATGCAGTTGCTCAGGTAGGCGATGCAGGTAGTGCTGTCGCCTCACAGCAAGAAGGTCGCTGGTTCGAGCCTCGGCTGGATCAGTTGGCATTTCTGTGTGGAGTTTGCATGTTCTCCCTGCATTTGCGTGGGTTTCCTCCAGGTGCTCTGGTTTCCCCCACAGTCCAAAGACATGCGGTACAGGTGAATTGGGCAGGCTAAATTGTCCGTAGTGTACGAGTGTGAATGGGTGTGTATGGATGTTTCCCAGGGATGGGTTGCGGCTGGATAGCCATCCGCTGCGTAAAACATATGCTGGATAAGTTGGCGGTTCATTCTGCTGTGGCGACCCCAGATTAATAAAGGGACTGAGCCGAAAAAAAAATTAATGAATGAAGTGTCTGTAACGAGTGAAAATGGGGTGTGGCTCCTTTAAGAGAGAGATCGCCATTATGTATGTGTGTGTGTGTGTGTGTACTGTCTGTAGACGCATGTAACACAAGAAGTGCATGTGTGCGGGACCAATGTTTATTTTTATTTTTCTCTGATGCTCGGATTAAGTTATTTCTCTGTAATATACAGTGACACTGTTGACAGAAGAATAAAAAGTAAGATGTGGGATGCGACCAGTGTGAGCTTTGATTGATTTTTTGAGTTAGGCGAGCTATCCTGTATTTTTTTAACTCAATGCGTTACATGACGTCTTTCACATATATTCAGAATATGCATGTGTAAGTAATATAAATCGTTCACATATCTTTTGCGAGTTCATTATCTGAGATGTAGAATGCACGTAAAAGCTGCCTATAGAGAGACACTGCACGCGCTGGTGAAGAGTGTGTGTTTACAGCAGTTTGATGGATAAAATATGAATGTGTAGCTAAATTGTTAGCGGTGCCAAACAGCATTTCCTGTTGTTTACATCTTTGCTACAACATACCGTTAATGCTAGACACTGTGCATGTCATGATCAATTTTAACAAATTAAAAATACTTACAGGTTGTGGCTCACAATCCACAGCTTCTGCTTGTTGGAGCTGCTCCTTTGAGGAGATTTTAACCGAATCCAGCACTGAACTGGGAGAGATTCTGGAAGCTGACCTTTGTCAAATGCTAGAGCTATATCTTTTTTTATAATTCTCTGGAACATAATTTAAATTAAATTGTAAGCATTTCTCTCTCTGTGCCATGTCCTTTGGAAGCCCAGAACACAGAAACAGAAGAAGCTCTGTGGAAATAGCAGCGTTTGAAGGGCATTTTAGCTTTCTCTGCTGTAACATTAGAGTGCCTCTGGCCACGCCCCTTAGCTGCGCAGTGTGTGTGCGCGTGGTAAAAAACCTTTGTGATCTCACTGGCTCGGATGTATTTTTTGTAGTCCTTAAAGTTCGTTCATTGTAGGCTTTGCTAAGAACCCTTTGCAATTGAACTGAGCATATTACATTCAGAGATGCTGTTTATGTTCACACAGCTACATTACACATCAACTTAAGTTTAAAATGAGCTGAATCAACACAATTCTTGAATTTTTTTGGTGGGGAAAACTTTATTCGGTTAACTTTTAAATCGACTTAAATTTGTAAAAATAATTAGGTTAACTTAATGGATTTGTGTTAGGACAACATGAATGGATTGTGTGAAACCCAGCATTTTTAACAGTCTAAGACTGTCACTAACCTGGTGAACTCCTGAAAGGAGCGGAAGGAAACCATGGCTCCCATGCGCTGACAGGGTGGGGTGAAGGAGGTGTCCAGGAGCACATCACTAACACTGGCCACGTGGACCATGCCATAGTGATTCAGATTTGAAGAGAAGGACATTCTGAGAGCACAACACGCATGTAAAAACAAAAAAGACATTCAGTCATTAACCCAGCTGCATACACGTAACCTCTCAATGGTGTGGTAGATCACCCCAGGAGAAAGACCAAATCACCACCATCACACATCAGTCCAAATCACAAGAGTGAATGAGAACAGCATCGCCTCCTCACAAGCTGAATGTGAACACACACTGATGTGTGAGATCTGATCCTTTTATAAAAGCCCAGTTGTCACGAGGCAATTAAACCAAAAACAAGAATGAATTAAACTTCACTGTACTGTAAGGGTGAATTCATGCATTCTCATTCAGATACTTTACTGTAAATTACAGTGGAAGAGCAGGTTAGTTAAGAATATTCCAGGTTAAATAAAATCTATTGGTGGCCTACTGTTAAATATCATATATTTGAGTCCTCCCTCTCTTTTACAAAACAAACGAAAGATAACCCTTTTATTGTTATATATTAACAATGGAAGGTTTTCAAACTGAACAATCTACTAAATGTGTTTTGAGAGTTATTAAAGTTATTGGGTAAACTAATGATAATAAAAAAACAATTCTGCTTTTTAAAATCAGAAATGGGGATAGTAGCTGGTTATTTTATTAGCGGTGCTAGTTTTTATTTATGGAGGCACACACAAGGCATGTGACACTGACGTGTGACATGAATACAATAAGCAATAAAATTAGTATAACAATGCCATCAATTACATAAAACTAAGGAACAATTGGCCACATATTAGTATGTTGTTAAAACAAATGTTGATTTTTGTATGTCCACTGTAGAGTCATTTAGTACGTCACCATATGATTCTTGCTGTAAATATGTCTGAGAATATTTTTTGGGAGATTTAAACTACTTGCTAAACCGAATGGCATTTATCATCATTTATCATTTATCATCTGTTAAGCAAGAATCTTGCCATTATTTATATTATATATAGAAATATAAATAAATAAAAAATTATGATGTACAGGAAAACAAACTTTTTTTATTAAATATAATTTTTCATTGATAAAAATATAAATATTTTCAGTTAACATTTTAAATGTTTGCTTTATTACTTTATTATGTGTACATTTAGTACTTTAGCATTTTAGTGTATATATGTACACACACACACACACACACACGCACGCACGCACGCACAGACACACACACACGCACACACACAAAGTCAAAAATTTGGTGTCAGCAGAATTTTTAAAGGATCTAAAAATTGTAAAATGTTATTGCACTATAAAATGACTGTTCAAATGTAGTTTAGAATTTAATTTAATAATTTACTCCAGTGATTTTAAAGATGAATTTTCAGCTTCATTACTCCAGTTTTCAGAGTCACATGATCCTTCAGCAATCACTGTAATATTAATTTTTATTGTTATTTTTTATTGTTGTTTTTTAAATTATTATTATTAATGGTAATAGTAATAAAAGCAATAATGATTAGAGTAATAATTTCATTTGAAACTACATACAATAAGTAATAAATAAATATTTAATAAGTGAAATAAGTGAACAAACCATCATTATACAATAACTTGCCTAATTCCCCTAACCTGCCTAGTTAACCTAATTAACCTAGTTAAGCCTTTAAATGTCACTTTAAGCTGTATAGAAGTGTCTTGAAAAATATCTAGTCAAATATTATTTACTGTCATCATTCATTCATTTTCTTTTCAGCTTAGTCCCTTTATTAATCTGGAGTCGCCACAGCGGAATGAACCGCCAACTTATCCAGCACGATTTTCCAGCCGCAACCCATCTCTGGGAAATACTGTCATCATGGCAAAGATAAAATAAATCAGTTATTTAAAATGTTTTATTAAAACTATTACGTTTAGAAAAAAATCTTCTTTCTGTTAAACATAAATTTGGGGTGATGGGGGGGAACAGAGGGGCTAATAAATTTAAAATCTACATAATATTATATGGTGCCATCATATTTCAGCCCGTGGCATCATTTGAAGCCTGGACTACACATTTTTTAAAAGCAGAAATGTAAAATTGTTAATGTGCTTGATTGTTTATTATGTAAATATATTTAATATTCAAACGGTTAAACTGTGTAGATTATTTAAATAACCTTTAAATAATTTATTTCTGCTTAATGTTAATGTGATTTTTTCAATAGCAATTACAACAACTTCACAAGCTAAGGGATATGACAATGAACTGATTTCTTGTGCCAATTAACACAAAAATAATACACTTATTGATTTAATGCTATATTTAACCTAGAATATTCATCTGATAACACCCATAATTACAAGCTAAATCAGTGGCAGAAGAACGAATTCGGGAGACGGAGAACAGAGATGCTGCGTTTTTCCTGATGGTCACGTGAACTTCACGCATTTTTAACAGAAAATTATTTAAATGTTACAGCATGCATACAACGATGCATAAAGACTTTACAAATATACATTGCACAATACAAATAAAATAAATTTTAATATGAAATTTCAGCAAAAAACACCCTTAAAGTGTTTATTCCTTTATTAAGATTTTCATGTTAATGTTTACTTTCACCATCTCATTTAGGGAAACTCCTGAGATAAATAAGTTATATCTCTGAACATTAATATTAAATCTATATAAAATGCTGCGCTTCCCACCTCCTATATTCAGCTGCAAAATTACTTCTGGAACTTCTCGAGCAAGTTTTGCGCTCAAGTCGGCATCGACGCATCCTCGATATCAAGAACACATCCGGAAACTTTCACGAGTCGTCCGTTCTTGGGGTCTTGAGTTTTGGGACTGAATTTGGCAGTTGATGATGACGACGTTATTTGAGAACATGAGGCCGCAAGATAAATGAAGAAAGCACATTGAGAAACAGCTAATGTTTCTCAACAACGTCCCTGAGGGCCCACGAGCCCTGCACATTTTCCCTGTCTCCTTAACCAAATACACCTGATTCAGATCATCAACTTATTAGCAAAGACTGGAAAACCTGAAATGGGTGCGACGCACCAAGGAGATATCCAAAACATGCAGTGCTGGTGGTCCTCCAGGAACATGGTTGAGAAACACTGAGCTAAATCAACACATCTATCAAAAATTGTCATAATTCACTGAAATTCAGTAAGCAACGCATCCCTTTCAAATGTTAGTATAGACAGTGATCCCTTATCCATTAAGACCAATTAAAAGATTCACACCCAGACTTCATTGACATAAAAGTGCATAGATTAGAGTTGACTGATTAAAATTATTATCTGTGATTAAAGCCTGTAGTCTGTCCTGCTCTACCTGTCCTCACTCTCAGCAGAGTCACTAGCTGCCCCTGTGGCTCCACTAGCGATAGCTGTGTTAACTGGAGGTTTGTAGTCCTGCAGTGGCGCAGACAGTTTCCTGGGAGGACAATGTTGACAGTCATGTTTTGACAGACACACACACATGCACATGCAGACACACGCACACACACACACAGAAACAATTTACTCAAACAATCACATCGCACACATACCAGATTTAATCGCCACTATTTTGCAGTTAATTCAAACACAGTATGAGGTCAAAATGATTTCAGTTCACTTAATAGATTACAAGAGTATCTCCATTTTTTATGCGCTCTCAAACAAACACGCACACCAAGTCGACGGCAATTTTAGACACACATTTGTGTTGAGAGTGGTGCAATAAGCCATGCAAATTAGTAATTAGAGAGACTAAACGGAATAAAGCACCAACGTAGGGCTGTTTTCATTAAAACACAAAGTTGCACAGTAACTGCAATCATTTGATTCAGAATTTTAAGAGATGCATAGAAGCTTTGGTCAATAGATGAAGGCAATTCATTCTATATTGTTTATTTTATGTCCTAATCACAAACTCAAACAAATAGAGGGCTCTATTTTGACGATCTAGGCGCAAAGTCCAAAGCGCAAGGCGGAAAAGCATTAAGGGCATGTCAGAATCCACCTTTGCTATTTTAAGGATGGAAAAATCCGCTTTGAGCCGCGGCGCACAGTCTAACAGGGTTGAGCTTATTCTCTTATAGAGTTATAGGTATGTTTTGAGAATAAACCAATCAGAGTCTCATCTACCATTTCCAACATGTTATTAGGTTCAGGGGGCAAACCCTTTTTTACACAGGGCGATGTAGTTTTGTATTTTGTTTTCCCTTAATAATAAAAACCTTCATTGATTTTTGTCATCTTTGACTAATATACAGTATAAGTTTGCTTGATTATCTGAAACATTAAAGTGTGACAAACATGCAAAAAAAAAGGAAATCAGTAAGGGGCAAACTGACATTTAATCACTAGCAAATTAACATCTAATCTATAAACCATACTATGATCCATTATCATGTTACCAGTAACTTTTTTAGATACTAGCATTTTCTTTATTAGGTACCAGCACTTATTCATTAGCTACTAGTGCATATTCTTTAGTTATTACTATCTTTTGAAAATAAACAAATTACTTACTTAAATGTTGAGTTGTATTAATCCAACACTGGGTCAAATAGACAAAACCAACATTGGGTTAATTATTTACATACAATTTAAATGACTTTTTTTGACTTGCTGGTTTTGTCCATATTTGACCCAGCATTGGGTTAAAAAAAGAGCATTTTTATAGATATAACTATTTATTTAATAATTATGGGATAGTTGTAGATCTCTTTAAAAGTGAATGGCAAAACATAAATACAATGAAATGCAAATTATTTCTAGTGTAGTAACAATAAAACAGATGCCATTCACTATTGAAATAAGTACTATTGTAAAATCGAATGATTAAGTACTATTGTCTACTTAATAAAAATTAATATCAAATTAAGTATTAGTTTCTAATGATGAATCTAATAAGTGTTAGTGTCTATTCAATAGCTGCCAATACCTATGTAATGAACAGTACTAGTATCTAACAAGTTAGTACTAGTACATAATGATAAAGTACTCATACATTGCAAAAAATAAACTAGTATACATAAAAGATGAGTACAAATAGCATGAAATTGTATATTAGCATGTTTTATATATTAAAACAATGTCACAGCTTGCCATATAATATTACATAAATATGTGATGATACTATGTTTGTAAGAGAATATTCATGTAGTACTGCTGGATAGTACACACTATACACTGACCACTACATTTAAACACATGCTGTTGTTTCTACTCCATATTTCTAAGTCTACATTGTGGTTTAGGGAAGAAAGAATGTGTACTATACCTGTTTAGAGTGGGGATGTTCCCTCTGCAATCAAACAACATTGATTACTGATTGGTTAGTGTCAGGCATCAATGGGTAGGCTCAGTCACATGTGAAGTGTGTGTTCTTCTCGCATAATGGAAAGATCCAATCTGATTTCAGTGCACTTGAATTGTACAATGACCTCTATAATGAGTCTTCAGTGATTGTTTGAATGTAGTCACTAAATAAAGGCTTGACTGCTAAACTGACTGGTTTTGTTAATGGAAGGGTAAATCAAAAGCATGTCCAGGTCACATGTCACTCCAAAATCAAATTGAAGAAATAATAAATTATATTTTGCCTAATGACAAATGTAGCCTGTTCTAGCAATTTGTTTTTAAATGTTAACATGTTAATATCGGAGTAATCAAACACATTTTTACTGTATTATTCATTCAGTAATTTTCCTTCGGCTTAGTCCCTTTATTGATCAGGGGTCGCCACAGCAAAATAAACCGCTAACTTATCCAGCATATGTTTTACACAGCGGATGCCCTTCCAGCTGTAACCCATCACTGGGAAACGCCCATACACACTCTTTCACACGCATACACTACGGCCAATTTAGTTCATCCAATTCACCTATAGCGCATGTCTTTGGACTGTGGGGGAAACCGGAGCACCCGGAGGAAACTTACACGAACAAGGGGAGAACATGCAAACTCCACACAGTTTGAAGAAGTGGGAACTCGAACCAGCAACCTTCTTGCTGTGAGACGACAGTGCTAACCACTGAGCCACCGTGCCACCTCTTATATTGTATTATTATAAATAATAATATTATTAATAATAATACATTTTTTTATATTAACAAAGAGTCTCCAAAATAATGCAAATGTGCAATAAACTCATTGGGAGGTGATATTAATAAAAAATGTATTAAATTAATTCAAAAGTTCATTTTATTAACTTAATCCGTTTCAAATTATTTAATATTTATACAAATTTAAGAAGCATAATAAAAAAGAATATTTCTCAAATTAGTACTGTTATTTTGAACTTTTCATTCATCCAGATATCCTGAAAAAACTGATGATGACAAGAAATGTTTATGTATTATTTTGCATATTAGAATAATATAATAATTGACATTTTAAAATGATAATCATTTGAATAAATAATACATTTTATCATCAAATAAATTTATATTTTGTGAACATGCTTTCAAAAGTGAATTAAAAAAAAAAAAAAAAAGATTTAAAGTTTTGGTAACTCTTCATTTTGATGGTCCATTCAAGTATTAGTAGACTGCCTGCTTAATATCTGTTGATATGCTCCTTCAACAGACATTTAACTGACTATAAGAAACTTTGCAAGTACATGTCAACTTACACTAACCCTATCCCAACCCTAAGCTAACAGTCTACTTATAATCTAATGAAAATTAGTTGACATGTAGATGCAATATAACAAACGGACCATTAAAATGAAGTGTAACCAAAGTTTAAATTGGTTGTTTAACATTGCTTATCAACTGATATTTTTCATAATTATTGGTAAACTGTAAATAAATGATATTGATTATATATACACACTGTATGACTGTGAATTTTTAATAAGAATTATTATACGTTTTTAAATGCATTTACAGTGCCCAGCATACCATATACGAATACACCTCTCACAAATCTCTCATTTAAATTAATATTTTCTATAGGATGATTTACAATATTATATTTATCCATATATATTAGTTTAGTCCAGGGGTGCCCAAACTCTGTCCTGGAGGGCCAGTGAGCTGTACAGTTTAGCTCCAACTTCCTTCAACAAGCCTGCCTGGAGGTTTCTAGTATACCTAGAAAGAGCTTGATTAGCTGGTTCAGGTGTATTTAATTGGGGTTAGAACTAAAATAGGACACCGGCCCACCAGGACTGAGTTTCAGCATCCCTGGATGAAGCTGCGGTCACACTGCACTTTTCTCCCCATAGACTTCTATTCATACGCACGCATACAAGCCAACATGCGAAACTTGTCGCACGAGCTTGTGTTTCTCGTCTGACGCATTCGCGACGTGGGTATAAATGGAAGTTTATAGGGAGAAAAGTCCAGTGTGACCGCAGCTTTAATCAGTACTGAAGCCAAATCTGCAGCTGGAGCCAATTCTGGATCTAACAAAATAACTTAATGGTTCAAAACTTAGTAGCCCAAATTTATATGTTAGGGAAAAATATTAAATAACATTTTCAAAAATAGTAATATAGTACAAATAATAAAATAGTACAAATCTAGAGAAACAAAAATATATACAACTTTGTTGAATTGTTGTAGTTTGTAATTTTTTTTTTTTTGCAATATTTTGCTTGAATTTATATGTATTATCTTTCCATATCTAAAGATGTTCTGTGACTAAAATATTATTTTAATAAATATATCTGTTTAATAAATCAGTTTTGTTCAAATGCACCAATACATTTCCTATATTCACTGAGAAATGGATAAAAATATTCATTTTCAAAATGGGGTGTACTCATTTATGCTGAGCACTGTATATTTAGATTCCAGGATGTCCAACTCTGTTTTCTGGATGGCCGCAGCTCTGCACAGTTTAGTTCCAACTCTAATTAAACACACCTGATCAAACTAATTGAGTCCCTCAGGCTTGTTTGAAACCTACAGGCAGGCAAGTGTGTTGAAGCAGGGTTGGAATTAAACCATGTAGGGCTGTTTGACACCTCTAATTTAGATGATTTGCTGCCATCTAGTGCTCAGTTCATTTTTGTAAACACCAGTATTTTAGCAAATATTAAGTTAAATATTAAAAATGTAGATTTGCAGTCATGTTTCATTATATTTTGTTAATAAACCTTGGTTTACAGCCCAACATGTTAACATGTGTGCATTCCTCTGTTAATATAATTTATATACATGCTTTTTCATTTGATTTTAGAGCTTAAAAATTGTGATATTCCTGCACAATTTGAATCTAAACCAAGCCACACACTTGACATATGACAGCCCTCCCTCACATGCAACAATTCTGTTTATTAAACACTGCAGTAAATGCAGCTAGAACCTTTCAGGTACAAAGTACAATGCATAAGCCATTCCTTTTCATCTAAATCACAGGCAAAGCAGCAATGAGAGCTGGAAAAGCACATACTGGAAGTTTTTAATAGGATTATGCAATGTAATATGGCTAAATGCACATATTGGAAAAAGCAGAACCATAACATGCATAAAAGAAAGCTACACTAAATCAGTTCAGAAGCATGAATCAGCAGAGAATGAAAAAGAAAGGAAGCTGGTATAGATCCAGCCAATTAGCATGTCCTATTGGTGGCATTCTTTGGTTTGTAACAGATCGGTGTCACCTGAAACACACGGATGTGGCCAGCACAGATGAGAGACACCTTAAAGACGAACTTTTGGCCCTGTGATTCAGACCCCGTGTCACTATTACAAAATGTTTTCTACTACTACTTCATACAAACCTCCTGATCACAGCAGACACTAAAACACTGTTACAGACTGTACACAAGTAGAGCATTTTAAGGGTGAGAGGGGATGTGGATTGTGGGACAGTGGAGGAGAAATTAAATCAGTCAGTGGGCTTTAATTGCAAAAAATATTCTGATGAACACGTTTGTTAAGTGTGTGTTCTTACAGTATTTTTGTCACACTAAAATGTTCTTGTAGCTTCGATTAGATTACAAGTGAAACTCTGAAGTCACATGGAATTTTTTGACAATGTTTTTTGTTTATTTTTTTAAACTGAATGTCTCGAGACTCTTATCGTCTATGAAGGAAGAGAGAGCTCTTGGATTTCATCTAAAATATCTTCATTTATGTTTTAAAGATGAAAAAGACTGACGTGATTGGAATGTCGTGAGGAGGAGTGATAATAACGTAATTGTATTTTCCTGAACAAACGCTTTAGTTTCACAGAACCAAGGGAGCCGTTTTTTTAATGCATATTAGCATGTAGAGCCCAATTTATATTTCAACAACGAGTGATTTCATCATGAAAATCTGAATTTCATTGAAGATAAACAATACCTTTTTTTCAGTGGATCACCTTAAAAAATAACAATGTGAGCTAGCAAAAAAAACACTGTAAATTTCTATTTCTGGCAGACTTTATGCTCTACACTTTCTTTTAAATTATAGTAGGCCTATTTAAAAATAGCCTAATTTCTTTTTATACTTCTGATGTATTTTTATATAGCTAATTTAGATAAATTAGCTATAACTTTTGACTGCATTTTCCTTTTTTTTATGCTGTTATGCACACATTATATTTCCCCTGCATATGCAAGGTGACAAAAATTGAAATAAAACACAAAATATACTGGGACATTAATAGTTTAAAAAGTAAAAAAAAAATCTATCAAATTTGAAGGAGAACATTGACTTTTTAAAAAACTTAACTGAACAGAAACTAAATTATTAAAAATAAACTGGCGGGAGATAATTTATGTCCTGCGGCAAAATTATTTTTATCATAATTTTAGTGATCTGCTTGAGGTAGGTCAATTTATTTTAATACTTTTGATAAAGTAGCATTTAACTTAATAAGAGCCCTTTGTTTCGCTGGTACGTCTTTAAATAACTAGGCTAACTAAATAATTAGGCCTATTTAATTATTCATTTATAATTTATGTATAATAATTAAGACATAAAATGAAAAAACATATAATCAGCAAAGAAAAGGTAAATGAAAACTGTAAATGAAAAAGCTTATTTATTGACTGTCTTAGTCTTATCACTTTAAAATAACAAACACTGTACATCTCTCTATATTGAGCTAGAACACTGCTTTATTATATACTAACATTTATTTTGTACTTATATTTTAGTTGTCTTTTATTTCTTTAGCTTTCCAAAATGAATCCTCATTGCACTTAAGTTTACAATGATGATAAAGCTTGTTAACATTTTTTTAATGATTAATAGAGGAATTATAATGCTTTATTTCATTATTTCATCATCATTTACGACTAGCAGGGTATTTACAGCTACTGTATATTTCGATCCATTCGCATTCTGTCCTTTGGCAACAGTCGCAAACTGCCATTACACCTAAAAACAAGTTCTTAATCCCTTAAAACCGCCAAGGCACCAAACACAGCGTTAATGGTCACCCACTGTATGTAATGTAGTTAGTATACACGTTTACGAACAAGAAGTTAACATTGTGTGACAAAAAATTTAAAATATTACCAAACAACAGAGCCTAAGATTTAATTACTCACTTTGTTAAAAAAATCTGCCTAATACCTAAAATCTGAACTAATCATAAACAATTCAATGAATCACTTACTGAGACTTTGTGTCATATTTATGCATCCTGCATCCATAAAAGGCCTAAACCATCCTGTTTCTCAAAATGTTTGCTTGCGGTGTTCTTATACAGCAAAAACACCACAAGTGTCCAGTTAATATTCATAGATGCTCATCCATTTCGTGGTTTTGAGTAAGAGTTTAGCCCTATTATTATCCAAAAATTTCTGTGACATTAATAGATGCACAGTAAGTTTCGTTTTCTTTTTCTTTTTTATTCAACACCTTGCTTTTTTCCTGCATCAAAGAATATGACTACATTCGCTCCTGTCTTACATTGTGTTTCATCTCCTTCAAAGTCCCAGAAAGGGAATGGGAAAGATGGGGAAAAGCAGGGTAGCAGGACATGGTGAGCTACCTGTTAGGGTGGGATGTGGGCAGCATGAACTGGAACTCCACGATGCAGGTGTTGTCCTTCAGCTGACGGTGCTGGACGCTGTTGAGTTCATAAGCGATGTAAGCTCTACGAACATACACCTGAGAAAAGAGAATGAGCAGCAGGAAGTTTTTATTGTATGAAGATGAACCCTGGCACTCCATTTCCTGAATAAATAGATGACGCAGTCTTCACCTCAAGAGCAGCCATCCGTACCACCTGATTACTGTGGTAAAAGAAATTTGGCAGCACGTCAAAGATGGATGTTTCTGACAGGATCAGTTTCTAGGAAAATGGAAGGAAAGTTTTAATAATTCGATTATGTTCAAGAGAAAAATATTACAAAATAAATTAAAAGTGCTCTTGGCCACTAGAGGAATCAAATGAAACTGCAGTTATATACTAGCATTGTAATATTGGGATTGGTAAAAAAAAATATTAATGTTTTCCAAGTCACTTATTTTCACCATGGCTGTATAAAAAAAAGAGTATTATTCAGTAATGCTGAACACCACTGCCACAATTTAAAATAACGGTTTTCCATTTTAATATATTTTAAAACGACATTTATTCCTGGGTCATTTCTAAAATTTCAGCAGCCATTACTTTGGTGTTTAGTGTCATGTTTCTTCAGAAATGCTTTTTTAAAAGTGATGCTTATTTTTGGGGAAATTTTAATGTTGTAAAGAAACTTTGACAATTAAAAATTATTTTACTTAATTTTTATCCAATAAAAAATATATATAATAATGAATATCAGATTAAATCTTATTCAAGATTCAACAGCAGAATTGATTAAATTAGTCCATGATCTAAAGTAAATGTAATGTAAATATACATCCATTATTATTATTGCTAATTTTAATTAATTAATACATTATTAATTAATTTAGAAAGTATTTCTAAGAGGGGGGGGTGGGGGTGGAAGGGAGTCGCACACCAGATGCACCGCGCACATGACAGTTAAAAGTAATGCACACAGGACGTGTACATTCTCATGTTATTTAAATGTTATTTAGCGGCACATCCAGTGTGCGACCCCCTTAAGTGTAATTAAATCAATTATTACTACAAAAACATTTCTAAAATAGTGCTGTCTCTATACACTTGAAAGTACTCTTTTTATGACAAAAACAATTTGCATAAGAAGAAATGAATACTTACTTCACATTGTAATGGTTAAATTATTTACACTGTTGCAAAATGTGTTACATTCTTTGCAACTGCAAATTGAGAAAATTACACATCACTGCATTCCCATTCTACATGCTCTATCCTATAGAGACCGAGAAGGGACGTGATGGTGGGGAAAAAATGGGTGGAAGAGAAAGAAAAAAATATATATATATATTTTTTTTCATTTTTGTGTTCCCTCGCAACGATGTTTTGCATTATCTCGCAAATATGTTTTGTTCATTTCCTTCATATGCAACCCTTGAATCAACAAATGAATGTAAGCACTGACTGATGGATGCGCTCCGCATGATAAACTGATCCCAGGTCAGCTTCTGTACACACCATTTAAAGAGAAGCTAAAGTGCAGGACACTTTGGGATTCGGGTGTGTGTTTAAACAGACAAATGCACTTAATAATATGCAAACATGTCCATACTGCGTGTTTTATTTGAAACACAACTAATTTTCTCTTAAATGAGCACAAACAGTTACTAAAGTAATCGAATGCTTTCATTATAGATCTGTGCATTCTTAAAGTGACACCTCTGTTATCAAACAGAACAAAACGAGAGATACATTTCCTTCTCTTCACTTGTTTGATAACAGAGGTGACACTATAAATGACGTGTACAGCAGCTGATCTAGGATCAGTTTATCATACGGAGCGCATCCGTCAGTCAGTGCTTATACATGCATTGGCTAATTCAGAGGTTGCATATGAAGGGCGATGATCGACGCACAGCTTTAATGAAAAGAAAGTGAATGCATTTTTATATTAATTTCAGCGTGCTTTCAAGATTAAACATACGGTAGAAATATGGTAAAATTCTTAATAATAGGATGATAGTTGGATAGAATGGTAACATATGGGAGAATCCTGAAAAAAACGGGAGGGTTGACATGTATGAAGTGAACTGGAAGTGTTTGTGCAACAACAGTTTTGCGAAGGAACACAAAAACTTACAAAATATATATTTTCCCATCCCTGTTTTTTTTTTCCCCCACCCAGTTTTTTCTTTTTCCATCCATTTTTTCCCCCCACCATCACGTTCCTTCTGGGTCTACATACTATCCAGACTCCCATCGCAGTCATCCAGCACATCCTACACTTAAAAAATATATTTTTGCAGCTTGTTCAAACTACTTATTTAAAATGAGTTGAATCAACACCAATCCACTTAAATTTGTAAAACAATTAAGAAAACTTAATCGATTTGTGTTGTGACAAAATAAACAAATTGTGTGGAAGCCAGCATTTTTTACAGTGTACCTGCAGGTTCTCAATGCAGAACTGGTGTCCATACATGTCGATGGCAGACAGGAAAATGGATTCCACCTGATTGTGTCGCAGCTCGTATGAGGGAAGGTGAGAAGCGATGAGAACCTGCCGTGCCCGCAGCGCCACCTTGGCATTGGTGGTCTTGCTGAGCTGTGTGAGCTCTGTGAGGATAGCCATCAGCTCGTCTGTCAGGGTTGGGTCTCGTCCACATAGCTGATCCTACAGAGAGAATTCAGACACATACAGCTGAAGTCAAAATTATAAGCCATCCTGTAAAGTATTTTCTTTAATATGTTTTCTTCTGGAGAAAGTCTAACTTGTTTTATTTCGGCTAGAAATAATACATTTTTTAAGACTTTAAAAACTTTAGATTTTTTAAGGGTCAAAATTATTAGCCCCCTTAAGCAATATATTTTTTCAATTGCCTACAGAACAAACCACTGTTATACAATGACTTGACTAATTACCCTAACTTGTCTAATTAACCCAGTTAAGCCTTTAAATGTCACTTTAAGCTGAATACTAATATCTTGAAAAATATCTAGCAAACTATTATGTACTGTCATCATGGCAAAGATGAAAACAATCTGTTATTATGTTTAGAAATGTGTTGAAAAAAAATCTTCTTTCTGTTAAACAGAAATTGGGGAAAAATATACAGTACAGGAGGGCTAATAATTCTGACTTCAACCGTATATTTCCATAGATGCGTTACTTTATCATCTTGCTATGGACGGAGACCGGAAGGAACGTGATGGTGGGGGAAAAAAAATAGATGGAAGAAAACAAAACTGTGGGAGAAAAAAAAAAAGCAGAGTGATAGGAAAACATATTTTTAAAACATTAAGTTTTGTGTTCCCTCGCAAAGGTGTTTTGCGTTATTTCGCAAAATCGTTTTTCCACAAACACTTCCTGTTCACTTCATACATATCAACCCTCCTGTTTTTGCTGGGATTCTCCCATATGTTACCATTCTATCCAACTATCATCCTATCATTAAGTATTTTCCCATATTTCTAATATATTTTTAATCTTGAAAGCACGCTGAAATTAATATAGAAATGTCTATATTCACTTTCTTTCCATTAAAGCTGTGCGTCCATCATCGCCCTTCATATGCAACCTCTGAATCAGTGAATGCATGTATAAGCACTGACTGACGGACGCGCTCCGTATGATAAACTGACCCCAGATCAGCTTCTGTGCAAGCCATTTAAAGTGACAGCTCTGTTATCAAAGCAGTGAAGAGCAGGAAATAAATCTCTAGATTTTTGTTTGATAACAGAGGTGTCACTTTAAGAATGCACAGATCTATAATGAAAGCATTTGATTACTTTAGTAACTGTTTGTGCTCATTTAAGAGAAAATTAGTTGTGTTTAAAATAAAACACGCAGTATGGACATGTTTACATATTATTAAGTGCATTTGTCTGTTTAAACACACACCCGAATCCCAAAGTGTCCTGCACTTTAGCTTCTCTTTAAATGGCGTGTACAGATGCTGATCTGGGATCAGTTTATCATACGGAGCGCGTCCGTCAGTCAGCGCTTAAATGTGCATTCACTGAGCCTGGTTTATACTTCTACGTCAAGTGATCGGCGTGACCCATGGCGCAAGCCTTGCGCGTAGCCGTGCATTTATACTTCTGCGCGCTGTTTCTGTTGCTCTGAAATAACACTTCCGAAACGCTAGCTGGCAGTAGGTGTTCATGTTCCTTTGTGTCGAGTTTCTTCGCTGGTGTTTTGTTTTTTCTGAACGCTTCCTTATTGTACAAGTGCCTCAAATTCGCTCATTTTGAGGTAATGTAATGTAATGTAATGTAATGTGTATTTATATAGCGCATTTATTGTGTATGGCCATACACCCAAACCGCTTCACAATCATGAGGGGAGTCTCTCCACACCACCACCAGTGTGTAGCATCCACTTGGATGATGCGACGGCAGCCACAGGACAACGGCGTCAGTGGGCTCACCACACACCAGCTATTGGTGGAGTGAAGAGATAGTGATAGAGCCAATTCAGTAGATGGGGATTATTAGGAGGCCATGATGGGTAAGTGCCGATTGAGGGACTTTGGCCAGGACACCGGGGTTACACCCCTACTCTTTACGAGAAGTGCCATGGGATTTTTAATGACCACAGAGAGTCAGGACCTCGGTTTAACGTCTCATCCGAAAGACGGTGCCCACTGACAGTGTAGTGTCCCCTTCACTTTTACTGGGGCATTAGGACTCACACAGACCACAGGTTGAGCGCCCCTGCTGGCCTCTCTAACATCACTTCCAACAGCAACCTAGTTTTCCCATGTGGTCTCCCATCCAGGTACTAACCAGGCTCAGCCCTGCTTAGCTTCAGTGAGTAACTGGTCTTGGGCTGCAGGGCGATATGGCTGTGGCATCAGCCATATGGTGGGAATCAGCAGACGTGCAACAACTTTAATCATGAGGTAAACACAAAACAAAAGTCTCCATCCGGAGCTCCTTCACAGGACTCTACACTTGTAAACACTCGCTGCATCACGCTCGCGCGGCTCTCACCTCAGCCCACATTCGTCAGGGCTACCAAGCCGATTAATTACAGAGCTTGCGCTATGCGTACGCATTACATTTTTTGAGAGGTGTGCGTCAACATCGCCGACGGCCATGGCGAGGGCTATGCGTCCATGCGTAGGCTGCGCCGTAGCATACGCATGCCCTTGACGCAAAAGTATAAATCAGCCTTGATTCAGAGGTTTCATTTGAAGGGCGATGATGGACGCACAACTTTAATGGAAAGAAAGTGAATGCAGACATTCTTATAATAATTTCAGCGTGCTTTCAAGATTTAAAATATATCATAAATATGGGAAAATACTTAATGATAGTGGAATGGAATGGTAACATACGGGAAAATCCCGGCAAAAACGGGAGGGTTGACATGTATGAAGTGAACAGGAAGTGTTTGTGGAAAAATGGTTTTGCAAGGGAACGCAAAACATCTTTGCGAAATAGCGCAAAAACTCAAAAAAATATATTTTCCTATCACTCTTTTTTTTCTATCACGTTTTTTTTCTCCCACTCAGTTTTTTCTTTTTCCTTCACCCATTTTTTCCCCACCATCACGTCCCTTCCGGGTCTCTGTATACAAAACCTCCTGAAGGAATAAAAAATTAATCAGTGTACTCACAATCAGCATGGTGACCAGAGAGTTCTTCTTTGTGACTTGGGCATGAGAGAATATGTAGTTGAGCACATTGGCCATGTCAACTTTATTTTCCTCTCGTAGTGCAAATACACACTTGTCATAGTGACCTGACAATAACAAAGACACAGATGAATTGTAAATTGATTCATATGAGCAAGTTAATAAAATAAGGACAATTATTACAATGGAAAGCATAGAAAAAAGCAGATTTATTCAATATTTTATTCAAAGACCTGCAATTACTTTAAAAAGAACAAACGATCATGCTGCATATTGTGTATAAGATATTAACTGACCATTGAAATCTTTTCAACGATGTTTTTAACAGCCAGGGAGAGAAAAGCAGATAAAACACAGACAAATTGGAACCTAATTTAATTTTATATACACTTTTCTAGTAAAGTAAGTATTTTAATTGAGCAATTATTTTATTTTAATATTTTTTTGTAATCATGGTTAGCTTCAATTACAATTTAGAACTTCAATTTATCCACATTAGCTGCCAAAACACAATTTATTTTTTTATTTTATCATCTGGAAATTAATCATTCATTCATTGTCTTTTCGGCTTAGTCCCTTTATTAATCTGGGGTCGCCACAGTGGAATGAACCGCCAACTTATCCAGTACATTTTTATGCAGCGGATGCCCTTCCAGCCGCAACTCATCTCTGGGAAATCTGGAATTTGTATCTGAGTTTATTTTATGTCAGCTTTATTTTTAAAAATCCAAATGTTTAATTCCAAAAACGATTATAAATAATCAAATACTCACGTTACTTTATTTTAAAACTATTTATCATTTAATGTAACATTCATTTTCTATTTTAGCTTTATTTCAAAATCAACTAAAACGATTTTTATAGTTTAATCTAATATTTACATTTGATTTCAGCATCATTTTAAATCAGTGAAATGAATTTAATTCTTTTAAGTACCATTTCTATTTGTTTTCAGTATTATTTCAGTGCTATTAAATAAAAATAGCAACACTAGGAATGATCAGAAATAATAAAACATTTACTTAGCTAAAAGTTATTCTATTTTGAGATTTTGTTAAAATATAGTAAGGGCTGCAATCATAGGCCATGCGTTTTCTAGCTTTTGCTGCTTCGTACTTTTGAGTTCATATTTTTATATTAAATGTCTAATGTTTGTTTAATTTAATATTTTCATGAAAAATCTGTAAATGTTTTTATTATATTACTATTACTTATACATTTGAATATTTAACTAAATATTTACGTTTACTCCAGATTGGAACTATAATATTACACTGCCATCCAGTGGTCAAATGGTGAAATAAGGCAGCGTCCTAAATTCCCAGTAATATCTCAACATTTATGCCTATACAAGACAAAGTGCTTGCTGCTTACCATGCTGAAACTGAACCTCCACTCTTAAATACTGCCTGAGGAGATCCATCACCACTGCTTTCATATGACCTCTGATGCCACTGCGGTACCTAAGTGCACAAACATCAAGCCCAGTTAAAATGGGTTTATTCGAGATTATATTGTATTTTGTGATTTGAAAGCAGGGTTATTCCAACTGATATGATTTTTTTAACTCTTCTAAAGTTAAAACATTGATATTGTTTAAATATAAATATATACATGAACTATACCTGAAAAAGTGGCACTGTTTTATTATTATATTTTTTATTAAATACTCCAAACTGACAATAGTTTTTTTTTTAAATGAGGAAAAAATGTCATCACAAGTTAATAGAATAACAAAAAATATACACTACCGGTCAATGGTTTGGAGGATTTTTTTGGGTTAATTTGATTCAGCCTAAAAATGAAGACAACCAGGATTTTTCTATTCATCAAGGCAACATTTATTAAATGTAAAAATGAAAAAATAAAACTTTTTTTTAATAATATTTTTATAAATTTTAAATAACTGTTTTCTTATTGTATGTATTTTCAAATGAAATTATTACTCCAGTCATAATTGCTTTTATTACTATTACCATTAATAATCATAATATTATTAGTAATAATAAAAAAAATGTAATAAAATAAAAATAATAATAACAATAATAATAATAAATATTACAGTAAATTCTGAAGGATCATGCGACTCCGAAGACTGGACAATTTAACTATATTTTTGATGCTTGGTCAGCAGGTTAAGCTTATTTTAAAACATTTAAAAATCATACTGACCCCAAATTTTTGACCGGTATATGTACTCAAACACATGTACTCAAAAACAAAAAAAATCTTTAAAATCTTAACAATTTCCAGTAGTTTTTATTTTTTCCATAACTGTGCATGTGTAGATTGTTTGAATGAATGAATGAATGAATGAAACTAACTTCTGAACCAGCTGTACGATGCTCTGTGTGTTCATGAAGAAGACTTCTCTCTCTGACTTCCTGTTCAGCGTGGCAGCATGACTGTCCAGTATATTGGCAATCTGGGATGGAAATACAACAGCATTTATAAGCAACAGCCACAGACTGAAAACTTCAGACAATCAGGAACTCTCTTTAAACTGACCTGCTGGCTGGGAAACTGGCAGAGGACAGAGGTGATGTTGCTGGCGTACTGAGCCATTTCTTTTTTGATGGCCTTCTCCACGGCAGGAGGGATTCGGCCTGAAACGCTGGTCATGATGTCCTGTAGCTCCAGCAGGGGTAGGGAGGGGTCCCTCAGAGTCTTCATCAGACGCTCCACCCATTCTTTCAGCTAAAACACACACATACAAATATTAATACTTATTCATACCAAATTTGGCATGACAAGATAACCAGTCTTAAGTCAAAAGTGGATGACAATGCAGATCTTGTATCATCCTGAAAATTACAGATATAAGACTTTACTGTCAGTGTTTACTGTCATTTGTCATTACTGTCACATAAATAAAATTAAAAATAAATAAAGTAAATAAGAATAAAATAAATAAACAAAAATAAATAAAAAAAACTAATAATAATAAATACAAATAAAAAATACTAATAAAATCAAGAAATAAAATAAATGAATAAAAAATGAAAGTAAAAATAAATAAATAAAAATAAACAAAAATAAACAAAGTAAAAATAAATACAAATAAAATAAAGAAATAAAATAAATAAAAATAAACAAAATAAATAAATAAAAATAAGTATAAAAAAAACAAATAATAATAATGATAATAAAAAAATACATAAAAAATAAAATCAAGAAATAAAATAATTAAATACAAATAAAATAAATAAATAAATAAATAAATACAAATAAATAACAAAAAAACAAAAACAAAACAGACAGGGATTCTCAGTTTCAGAGAAAGAATCGTACAGCCCTATGCCATTTTTTCCCCCTTCCTTACCTTGGCACTGAAGAAAGGCTCTGGCAGACAGTAGCCATTCATAATGTGCACTAAGTGACCCAGAGTGCTGTGAAAAACTCTGTGAAGCTTCTCTCCTCTGAGAGCCACAGACTGAATGCTGGGTAAAGCTCCTGTGTACAACTCTGCCTAAAAAAAACAAAAAAGCATTTTCAACAAACTCATTTCAAACACTAAACCATACAAAATGTCTATAATTTTTTGTGAGGAGGAAATCAACTGAAATACTCATACTCATAGATCCACTTAACACTTTGAATGTACCTGCTGTACTCTGCTGGGGTCGTCCAGCTGTAGTTTGCCAATGATGCAGCCTGGCTCCAGCACTGCACCTGCTCTCTTCACATAGTGGATACAGCCAGACTCTGAGGCCGTCAGGGTCATCACCATCTTCATCACCTAAAAGACACATAAAAAAGGCAAACAATTTTAAAATTAATGAACATTTTGTACATGCACAACAGTCTCTGAGGTCTCACTAGTTTATCGACAAACTTCTCATCACACTAAAAAATAATTTTCATGAACAAAAACTAAAACTAGGGCTAAAATGTGCAAACCAACATTAAATTTACCTTTAGTCTAAAGTAGGGGTGTAACGGATCATGGTTGATCCATGATTCGTACGGATTACAACCCACAGATTAACACATTTTTTTTTTACGTGTAGATTATTCATAAATTTGTAACGATCGCAGAGAGATCACCTCTCGGGTCATTCAAATCCCATGTATAAAAGCATTTAGTCTTTCCTGTAAAATATGATGATGACGGAAGAAGTTGTGGTAGGTTATTTGAGATGTGGTGGGTTTCTTAGGTTATTAAAGGTGTTTTCTGTCACTACTTGTTTACCCTGCATTACTGCATTCAGTGTAAGCTGCACAATTAGAAGATCGGGATCTCAACACCCACACAACAAAAATTTTAAATGATGGTGATTTGCATATTTTATTTAGTTTATTAATTATTCGAATTGCTGCATTCAAATCTGTGTTTGAAAAACACTAAAATCGAGAAAGAGAGTGTTAGTTATGTTACAAACAGTCAAATATCACAGAAGTACTGGGATAACAGTTTATAGTTTAGATATAACCACTGATGTTTATGGTAAAGATTAAAATCTCTGTAATTTGACATGAAAAGTGAAAGTTGTAGGCAGCAATTACATTATTTAACTAACAGGTGGCGACAACCAGCCATCAAAAATATGTCCCTGAAGAATTCTTCAAAAATAACACATCTAGCAATGAAACATGAAGATTTATGAGTGAGTAACTGAATCATTTATTGAAAATAAGAGTAAAAATAAATATGGGTGGTACAAAATATAATGTTAGATTTATACATTTAGCATTATCAGCAACAGTAGTATTAAAAGTGAATTTTTCACAGTACTGAATATTTTACAATAAATTTTTATTCAGCTGATTATTTCCTCATTTTATCTTTAATAAAATTACAGGTTCTATGTTATGTTTGTTAAAAACAAGTTTCTTGCAGTACGGTTTTTGTAATAAATGGAAAGCAAATTAAATTTGTCTCCTCCCCCTTTTTTGCTGATCCGAAAAATGGTCCGATCCATGAATAAAAACCATAATGTGATCCCAACCGTGAGATTTATGATCCGTTACACCACTAGTTTAAAGTAGAAGTAGTCATTTAATTCTGCTAAACTACAATTAAGAAGAAAACTAAACGTGAAACTAGATATTTAAAAAGATAAGCAGAAATGTTTACTAAATAAAAACTAAACTGAAACTAACAAAACCAAACTGAAAAATGTATAGCAATTTATTTATTTTTAAAAACCATTGAGACAAAAATGTATTAGCTACATAAAAAAATAGACTTTTGCTTCTTCTTTAAACTACTTATTTAAAACGAGTTGAAACACAATTCTTAAGGTTTTTTGGGGGACAACTTAATTGTTTTATGTTCAATGTACTAATTTGTATGATTCATTAATGATTCAGTTAACTTAATCGATTTGTGCTGGGACAACATAAAAGAATAGCATGGAACCCAGTATTTCTTTACAGCGTTAAGAACTGCCCACTTAAAACAGGAAGTGTTTTTATTAAAACATAAAAAATGTCATACGACTTTTAAAAGCAAAGACGAACAAGCAGGTTTGCTAAATCTCATTAAATTTTAGACCTGTTCTAGCCAATGACAAAAACTACAACAATAAAGATGATTTAAAAATCATGAAAGAACAGCAGAGTCCACAACGCAACTATAAAGATAGTTGTAAACTATAAAGATGACAGAAAGGAACAATATCATTGGGATCACTTTTTTTTTTGCTATCTGATCAACAATAAAAACAATCATGGTGTATTTAAAGCAGCACTTATAATGAACCGCTTGTTGACATGGAAAATAAATATAATTATAGTTACCTTTATTTTCACAGTTTAAAATTTTTTTCAGACATTTAATGTGTTGGCCAAAAATGTTTGTAACATCACTAATGTAGCAAATGCTCACTTTGTCATTCTGGAAATTGAGTAAAGCTGTCTCACACACCTCTATCTCTGCATAACATTGCCCAGCAAACACGTGTCCTCCATCCTCCACTGTATACTGGATGAGTTTTCCAGCAGATGGAGAGCGAAGGACTGAAGGGTCGTTCTCCTTTTCAAACACACACGTCTTGTTCCCGATAATGATGCGATACCTAGAGAATGAAACAAAACACACTCAAATGATTCCCAACAAAAATGTATTTTAGCGAAACATTATCACCTTATTGCAGTCTCTTAAATGAATTACAATTAATATAATTTTAAATACATTAATAGATTTAATTAATGTATAATATGGAAAAAGTTATTTTATTGAAGGAGATGAAAAATAATGTTCATTTCTGACCTAAATAATTGATGTTTCTTGTTTAATTTAGAAAACGGAGCATTAAAAATGAAAATCTAATTTATTATGTCTGAAAGTATTTATTATTCTTTTTATTATTGCATATTATTAATTAATTAATTAATTCATTCATTCGTTTACCTTCAGCATAGTCCCTTTATATATCAGGGGTCACCACAATGGAATGAACTGCCAACTTATGCAGCATATGTTTTACACAGCAGATGCACTTCCAGCCACAACCCAGCACTGGGAAACACCCATACACACTCTAGCTTATTCAATCTACCAATAGCGCATGTCTTTGGACTGTGGGGAAAACCGGAGCACCCGGAGGAAACCCACACAAACACGGGAAGAACATGCAAACTCCACACAGAAATGCCAAGTGACCCAGCCGAGACTCGAACCTGCAACCTTCTTGCTGTGAGGCGACAGTGCTAACCACTGAGCCACCATGCTGCCCTCTGCATATTATTATAGTTTATTATTATTATTATTAAATTTATTATGTTGGATTTATGTATGCATACTGTTTTAGATCACTTAAATTAAATCATAAGCTATAATATTTTTTAAAGCTATATTTAATAAACTTTGAATACATGTTTATATTCAAAGTTAAATGATTTAAAAATAAAGAGAATCTGATCTTTTGCAGTTTAGGCATGGCTTTGAATTACATTGTTATGCTGAATGGCTGTAAATAGTTATTTCATTCCTTGATTTTTTTGAATTTTTAAAAATTTAATTTAAGGCAAGGCAAGGCAAAGCAAGTTTATTTATATAGCACATTTCATACACAGTGGCAATTCAAAGTGCTTTACATAAACAGGAATAAAAAAGACAAGTGTAAGAAAAAAATAAAAACAGATAATAAAAAAACAGATAAAAACAGATAAAAATATGTTAAAACAGGTAGTAAAAGAATGAAAAAGAAGAGAAAAACATAATAGTGCGATTTGTCGGACATAGCACAGTGCTCATTCAGTAAAGGCACAGCTAAACAGATGTTTTTTCAGTCTGGATTTGAATATACCTAATGTCTGATCATTTCTGGGAGTTGATTCCAGCAGCGAGGGGCATAGTAGCTGAAAGCCGATTCACCCTGCTTTGACTGAACTCTTGGAATTTCTAGTTTATATGATCCTAGAGATCTGAGTGTTCTTCTAGGTTTGTATTCAGTGAGCATATCTGTAATGTATTGAGGTCCTAGGCCATTTAGTGATTTATAGACAAGTAGTAATACTTTAAAATCTATTCTGATTGTAACTGGGAGCAAGTGTAAAGACCTGAGGACAGGTGTGATGTGCTCTGATTTCCTGGTTCTGGTCAGAATCCTGGCCGCAGCGTTCTGGATGAGCTGCAACTGTCTGACTGTCTTTTTGGGAATTTAATTTAATTTAAATAAATGAAATGTCTTTAAATACAAATTAAATGGGGCAAAAGTATCAGTATTGCTGATACTATCAACTATATTCAGTAAAAAGATACACAAAGATAAACAAATAGAAAATATTTCCTCCAGTTTGAGTTTTTTGTTCCGTTGAACACAAATGGAAATATTCTGAAAAATGTTGGAAATGTTGCTCACTGGTTTCCAACATTCTTTGCTATACCTTCATTTGTGTTCAACAGAATAAAACAGTCAAACTGATTTTAAACAAGTCAAAGCTGAGTAAATGTTGATGAATTTTCATTTTTGGGTGAACTACCCCTTTAAGATTTGAGAAAATACAAAAAGTATTGGCAACAAACAAGAAAAACTATTCGACACTGACTACATTAACTTACTGAAATGTTGTTTGCAAAATAATGTTTGTTTATTTATTTGTTTATTTACTGTTACATCAGCACCATTGTCTATATTCATGGCAACACTTGTCCTAAGTATTCACTATATAACTTACAATCATAACTGTTAGTTAATCAAGTACAAAAATACACAAATAACAACACTAATAAAAAGTCATACTATATATATATATATATATATATATATATATATATAATATATATATATATATATATATATATATATATATATATATATATATATATATATATATATATATATATATATATATATATTAGGGGTGTAACGATACACCAAAGGCACGGTTCGGTTCGGTTCACGGTTTTGGAGCCACGGTTCGGTTCGGTTTCTGTTTGCTGTGGCGTTAGGGTTGATGTCATCTTAACAGTAATGCTAAGGAACAATAGATTCACTTAATAACAAGAACAACTAAACTTTTTCTTTATTAATTTTGCCATCACATTTTAGTACAGTCAGGATACCAGAGTAAACAACAAAAATGAAATAAATACCTCCAATATAGAGTAGTCAGAAAAAACAATTCTCTTTAGTGCAGCCATCTTAAGAAAGTAAACTCAAATTAAATAAATAACTGCAGTGTTGACTATAGTGAAATATAAACAGGCTTGTCCTTTCTAAGGACATTTGGAATATTCAATTAAGTTTTAAGTTCTTCTTTAAAAACACCATAATGTCCACATTCTCAGGTGAGGGGCTTGATTTCTGTGCAGACACAGACAAAGTGATGCTCATTTTAGTTATCATTTAGATAGGTTTCCGTTTAAATTAATGAAAAAATAATATACATATAATGTGCTTGTAAAGTGTTTTTTACATGACCTATTCACCAGTAAAATACATTGCAGTTTTGTCTGAAACTAATGTTAGGGTTGTAGCCGTATATTTTTGCCTCTCTCTCTCTCTCTCTCTCTCTCTCTCTCGCTCTCTCTCTCTCTCTCGCTCTCTCTCGCCCTCCATGCCTGTCATTTCTGTATGTCCGCCTTCACGGTCAGGAGACCGATCTATCATCATTGGGCGACGTGGCGCGGGAATATAAAAATGACGTCAGGAAAAGCAGAGGAGAGCGCATCTTCCTTTGATCTCGTTTTTCGTGTATTTTGCTAACATGATTATGAATTTCGTTGTTTTTGCTTAACTTTCGTTTGGGCAAAATTATTTTGCATTAGTTTTGCCCACTTTGAGAAATTTTGTGATTTTTGTACACTTTTATTTCGCTTGATTTGTTTGTTCTTTTTTGTTCAGCTCTTTCTCGTCATATTGAGCTATACCTCCTCAAGTTCACTCTTTTCTCAGAGTAAGGTGGATAGGGAAGATGTCTTACGACTTCCATTTTGCAAACACGTAGAAAATGTATTGTTAAAGACATCAGGTAAGAGGTGAACGTCATCTTTGTACTTATTTTATTCTACAGTTCAGTATAGGGAAGAATAAGGCGCACGGCGCTGAAAACCTTTTTTTCTTTTCATCAGTTTCTAGCGAGGTAAGGGGTTAAATCCCTTTTGTTGGCAGTTCTGTTGTCAGTGTCTTTTGCGTACACCCTCACATTGTGAAATTTACCACATTTTTTAAATGTTATTCCTTATTAAGTTTCGTGAAACAGTTAGTTACGACAGATAGTGTGCGCTTTGTCTACGACACGAATTCCATTCCTGTACTCCACTGGAAAACCAAAATGTTCCCAAACAGGAGACTTAAATGTATTTGGGGGATCTGCAATCTCAATATATGCGAAGCAGCCGTCCTGCATATACAGTAGTAATGGAGTGTGATCGCTCACTCAAGTCACATGACATGACATGCACTTGGAAAATACTATTCTAAATTCTAAAACATTAGAATATAATATTTAGAACAAAAGCTCATCATTACTAATACAATTTAATCAAATGTGATAAAATAAAGATGTTTTGGTTCAATTAGAGACAAGTGACGTCAACCTTAACAGTGGGCAGCAGGGGGCGTGACAGTATCGTGGTACGCCACGAGAGTTCCGCAATACGTATCGTGGTTGGTGTATCGCAATATTTCGGTTCGGTTTGTAGTATCGTTACACCCCTAATATATATATATATATATATATATATATATATATATATATATATATATATATATATATATATATATATTTAAACTTTTCCCTTAAGATATTTCCTGAATAAAAAAAAACATTGTCTAATATCATTTAAAGATATACATTCTATTAAAACATGCTTTATCACTGAGCCACCGTGACACCCAAACTAGCTTTAAAAAAGCTACATTGTAAAAAAATAACACAATGAAGCACAATGAATGCTCTTAAAAACAGCTTTCATGACAATATGTCCCTGTATCCTGTAATTCCACCCAGAATCCTACCTGTCTACCTCCTCCTTCATGTAGGTGGTGTAGCTGCTGCCATCATACGAGAGCAGCAGACCCCCATCACTCAAGCGATGAACATCCACCTCTGCCGAAGAGCTATTCATGATGACCACATAAGAGTTAGGAGACTGCCTGGTCACCTTCAGCACATATTTAGTGCCCTCGTAGATCAGCTCTACATCCACGGTGTTCAGCAGCGTGTGTGCTGGTAAAACCTGCCCTCTACAGACATACAGAACACAGAAAAAGGGTTAGAATCTGCTAAGAATACAAACAATGTGTACACAAGTGCACACTCAAACATATGCTGATCCATTTTTATTTTGATGAACCAATATTGATTGTTAAATAATAATAAAAAAAAAAGTTCTAGAAGTCCTCCATAAGTGTTTTTACTGATGTATAAACAAAACTACACTACATATATTTGTAGCTTAGCAAATAGACGTTCAAATTCGGTTTATTCGTTCGTTCGTTTTCTTGTCGGCTTTGTCCCTTGCGGGGTCGCCACAGCGGAATGAACCGCCAACTTATCCAGCACGATTTTACGCAGCGGATGCCCTTCCAGCCGCAACCCATCTCTGGGAACTTCCACACACACATTCACACTCATACACTATGGACAATTTAGCCTACCCAATTCACCTGTACTGCATGTCTTTGGAATGTGGGGGAAACCGGAGCACCCGGAGGAAACCCACGCGAACCCAGGGAGAACATGCAAACTCCACACAGAAACGCCAACTGACCCAGCCCAGCCGAGGTTCGAACCTGCGACTCAGCGACGTTCTTGCTGTGAGGCAACAGCACTACCTACTGCGCCACTGGGTTGCCCCTCAAATTCGGTTTATTTTATTAAAAATTCCAACAACAAAGGTTTTAATGCTCTTTATTGTGGTTTGACATTGCTGCAGCTGACTCAGTTAAAGCAGCATGTGACTGATAATCACAAATATAGAAGGAATATTTAGAGAAACTGTACAGTTTGTTGTACAGCTCATGTCACAATGTGTGACATTATTTACAGTACAGTATTATGTGTCAATCAGGGTTTGACTAGAGCCTGGTTTCTCCAAACTGTTTCTCACACATACATGCAGTGGTGGAAAGAGTATTGAAAAATCACACTCAAGTAAAAGTACTATTACTTGCCTAAAAATGTATTGCGAGTAGAGTAAGTTATCTGTTGTACACAGTATCTTACTCAAAGTATGAGTAAAAAGTAGCCCTTTCAAAAGTACTCAAGAGTAGTGAGTAGTGAGTATTATGCTGTTAAAAGCTGATGCGTTTGCATGTAATTTGTACATGTGTGTGTAAACGTAACATGCAACAACGAGTTATTGCCCAGCAGGCACACAACGTCATAAGACGTTTATATTAGGTTAGATTTAGGTTGTGATGTCAGGTGACCAAAATTCAATGTCTAGCCAGTGTCTAAGGACGATCTTACTTTGATGTCCAATAACAACGTTGATATTTGGTTGATTTTAGGTTGTGTTGGAAAGTGACCAAAATCCAACGTCGAGCCAACATCTTAAACCAACATCAGATTGAAAATACTGTCAAATACTGACACTTATTCATCAGGCACAGCAACCAAAATCCAACGTCTGATAGACGTCATAGTGGTAACGTCCACACAATGTCAAGCTGTAACATCATTAGACGTTGATAATTGGATGGTTTTAGGTTGGACATTGACATCGACCTAACATTGGGTTTTGACGTCAACCTGATTTTTTTTTTCCAAACAAAAATACAACGTCCCCATGACGTTAGGGTTCAAAGTCAATCAGACATCATGTTGACATCTTGTGCCAGCTGGCTGTATAAGGTCATTCAGTCATCATACAGTAAACATCCGTCATCTTCTCATCAATGACATGCATTTAAACAGTCTCTGGGTCAATGCGTGTAAAGATTTTGAACATCTTCTTGGACATGTTTAATGCTTCTAAACAGTTTTCTGCAATTATAAATCGCCCATGTTATGAGGTAGTTCATTATGATGCGATTTACCTTCTACGTGTGATTTGATTGGATAGGATCACAGGACTGATTTTTCTAATCCCCATAGACAAGAAATAATAAAGTAGTGACTGCAGGTTGAAGGAAAGTAGTGGAGTAAAAGTACAGATACAGCACAAAAAAATGTACTCAAGGGAGAGTAAAAGTACACATTTTTAAAACTACTTAGTAAGTACAATTCCTGAGAAAAACTACTCAATTACAGTAATTTGAGTATTTGAAATTAGTTACTTTACACCACTGCATATGTGACAAAAGCTTTAGAATAAAAATATGTGCCATATTACTTAAAGAAGCCTCTTCTGCTCACAAAGCATGCACTTATTTGATCCAAGGTAGGGTGGAAGATATAATTATGAAATAAACATATTTTTAAATGTTTTTCATTTAAATATATTTTAAAATGTAATATATTCCTGTGATTTTAAAGGTAATTTTTAAGAATTTTAAAAAACAATTTTAATATATTGATTTGAGATACATTTATTATTATTATTATTATTATTATTATTATTATTATTAGTTTATTTTTATTTAATTAACAGTAATTTTGTTCAGAATTATTTGATGAATAGAAAAATCCAGAAGATCAAATAAGCTGATGATATTAAGCTTTTGAATGGTTCAATGTTTCAAAAGCATCCTTTCATCCTTTTTAATAAAGACATTATAAAAAATGTATACTTTTCTCTGGCAAGGATGCTTTAAACTGATCGAAAGTGATTATAATGACATTTATAACATCACAAAATAGCTTTATTTCAGATAAATGCTGTTAAAAAAAATCTACTCAGCTATTACTCAACTTAATAATAAAAAATATTTTTGAGCAGCAAATCAGAAAATTATAGTCTATTCTGATGGATCATGTTACTGGAGTAATGATTCTAAAAATTCAGCATTGAAAGCACAGGAATGAATTACATTTTGAAATTTATTTAAACAGAAAACTGCTGTTTTTGCTGTACTTTAATCAAATAAATGCAGGCTTGGTGAGTCTTCTTTAAAAACATTACTATTCTAAAACGTTTAACCCAGTAGTGTGTCTACATTAAATTAAATTAAATTAATTGTTACCTCTCCAGTGAGTGCAGGAAGTTGGACACACTATTCCTGAAGTTAACATCAGCCACATGCAGAGCTCCACTCACTACCCCCAGCATAGTGTCAGGACGCTCTGCCTACACACACACAAACACACATAGAAAGCTTCAGACAATGGATGTTGCATGTCATTAATTGGTGATTTAAATAATGTGCCCAAAAGGTAAGTGCATTTGGGTTCTATTTTAACGATCTAGGTGCAAAGTCTAAAGAGCATGGTGGAAAGGGTGTGTCCGAATCCACTTTTGCTATTTTAAGGATAGAAAAATAGGGTTATATATCAGAAATACGGAAATAACAGAGTTGCTTAGTGCTGCTTACAGAGTGCTTATTCTCCTAATGAGTTATGGGTGTGTTTTGAGCATAACATACATTAAACCAATCAGAATCTCTTCTCACATTCCCTTTAAAAGTCAGTTGCGTTGCGCTATGGCACATTTGCCATTTACATGGCGGACTTTGTAAGTGGAAAAACTAAACCCTTCACTAGAAAAAAAATAAATTAAAACAGACCATATGCAGTGCGAGAATAAAGAATGAGCCTCCATTCGGTCTCTTTACTTTCTCTTTCTCTTTAATTTTACTCTTTATTCCTTTCATGAATAAGGAAATGGTGTTGTATGCACTCCACTGAAGACATCCATCAGCCTATATATTTGATTTAGTTTGTTAAGTGCAAAGATTAGTTTCAAAACTATTTCTAAATTCAGTTCTAAGTAAGTAAGAGTTCTAATTTCCAGCAAACTAATAAATGAACAGTAATAACGAAGTTTAATCCAAACAAACGCCCTATGCCCGATATGGTCCAAAACCCGACAGGTGGACACATCTAAGCTTGTTTTTTATTAAAACAAATATAATTATGCATATAATAAATAATACTAGTACTAATAATAATAACATTATAAAAAAGCTAATTGTCATGAATAAACTGAAAAAGCCCTTCGACATGAAGTCATAGAGACTTTTTTATATTTATGTAGAAAGTAATAATTTTTGTGACATTTTAATCCTTTAATTATTTTTCATTTGTATAGATATTTGTGTATTGCTGTACATGCTGTGTGTATTAAGCAATGTATATGTGTTTAAGGCGCACAACTAACACTTTTTGTGCTGGACTTTAGACCTGCTTTACGCTGGTCAATTGCGCAGTCTATTTTAGTTCCTCAAAATAGCAACGCACCAACAATGCACCTTAGCACGCCCCTTTTCTAGACCGGAACCCCCATGAGTCCACAAAGCAGTGCAAATGGATTTGCTATTTAAACTAAGTGGCGCAAAATCTGAAAATTAGGGTTGCGTTGGTCCGAAAATAGCAACAAATCGCGCCAAACACATCTTGCGCCTTAT
Source organism: Danio kyathit (assembly GCA_903798195.1). Lineage (NCBI taxonomy): Eukaryota > Metazoa > Chordata > Actinopteri > Cypriniformes > Danionidae > Danio > Danio kyathit. The sequence goes on along the minus strand of LR812523.1, from coordinate 57,154,626 downwards.
TGCACCGGGTGTATGATAGAACCCTTTGAGTGTTAGATAAGCAGTGTTATGAGAGGGTTTCACACACCTGCATCTTCTCAGAAATGAGCCTGTCCAGCCATCCTGTGTCAATGCTGTTGTGCTGGAAACTCTCTGTTTCAAGCAGCTTTATGAGATACTCCACTGTAGTCCTGAAGTCTCCTCTGATGGACAGCTCTTTGAGAGCCACCACCATGTTCCTGAGATAACACAGCCAGGAAAATCCTTAATACATCTCTCTCTATGTTTTTTTCCCACTGAATAAATAGAGAATCCAGAACCAGCTCATTTGCATTTAAAGGCACAGGCTATAAAAACAGCTACACTTTTCTCTTACTCCAAAATGTACATTATTAGCATTGTATGATAAATGATCTGATGGGTATTTTGAGCTGAAACTTTGACACATTCTGGAGACACCACAGTAGTATCTTACATCTTGTAAAAGAGGTCAAATAGGAGCCATTTAACATTTATTTAAATGATAATAATTTGAAGAAAAGATTTCAGTGTTTAAGTTGAACTTCTGCACTTATGACAGGAAGTACTCACGAGATGGCTTCCTCACGGTTCTCTCCCCAGGAGAAGCAGTGGCCAAACTGAGAGTCTGCAAACTCATGCAGGCCTCCAGCTGCCGCCACACTGAAGTAGCCCCACACATTCTTGTTACTGCGGAAATTTAATTCCTGGACAGTTCCTGAGCTGGGCTTAAAACCCTGACACACATAAAAAAAAGACAACACAATCAATGTATCGATAGAACAACGCATGGTATTTCTTTTATATTACTTTATAATATTTACACATTCAAATGTTTGGTGTCGGTAAGGTTTCTAAAAATTGTGAAATAGTATTACAATTTAAAACTATTCTCTTTTTTGAAAGATTTCTTAAACTTACTGTTGTGATTTATTTAATACCACTACATTTTTAGTATTTACATTACATATTTACACTACATATTTAGTGAAGTAAAATATCTTATTACTTGCTATTTGTTATTACTGTGCACAATTGGCAGTTAATATATTTTTTAAATGCAGTATATTAAATATTGATTCTCAAAAGCTGAGATTTAATCTTTTCCCCCTCCATAATATATATTCAGTATTCTGAATCCTCATTGTATGAGGCAAGTTCTGTTTTATTGTACCCATGCGTGCAGCAAATAAAATTAATATACTTTCAGTGACTCTGATGTTTAAATGTATTGATAATATTTATTAATATTAGTGCAATACTATTAGAATTAAGAGATATTATTTATTCTGCATTTGTAAATTGGTGTCAACTTTACATTTATAGAAACATCAACAGCATTTTAATTCAATTTACATTAACTAAAGCAAAATATTTAACCATGTGAATCAGATTTGAAATAAATAACTATTCGAATAGATATAAAGGCCTTAGTTGTCTTATTTATGCAAGTTACATAGTTTCAGTATTCTCTGATGATGAAAAGAATAGCACTTATTTGGGCAACTATGTACCCTGATGAAGGCAAGTGTTTGCCAAAACGCATTGGCACAGTTTTAAGGAATAGCCATGTCAATAAAGACTTTAAAAAAAAAAAAAATTGCACATTTTTCGAGTGCCTTGAACTTACATTTGCTGTTAATTCTGATAAATCCCTTACCCAATGAGCACCGACACATTAATTAAGCTACCAGTGAGCACCTTTTGTTTGGTTATGCATTCACTTTTGTTTAATTTAATGTTTCTTTCATGAAAAAAAAACATATTATACTGCATCCCACTACTTGATCCACAATCATGATTGAGACCAGAAGTGATTACATATTTACACTGCGACCCTTGAAGTATCAGTCACATTCACACACCTCATCTGGATTCTCACTGGTAATTCGAGCTGCAATGACATGCCCTCGTGGACAGGGGGTAGTAGAGAGTCCATCAAAGTCAATGGGGGAATCTCCCCACGGCTGCATCCCATACAACACTCTGATGTCTTTAATACGGTGAAGTGGGATGCCCATAGCAATCTGAAAATCCAAATATTAAACCATCACACACAGACAAACGTTTCACAAACTTAAAAAAAATAAATAAATCCCCCCACAATCTTTATGTTATTCCAGCCCTCAGATTTGATTAAAATATGTAGAAGAAAAAACATGTTTATATTTTCTGATATTGTCAAAATGACTAATGATTAATTTTCCTATTGTGGATGTTAATGGCTAAACAATGGCTGCACGATGCTGGGAAAATATGCGATTTGTTTTATTGTTATGGAGCTTTGCGATAAAGCTTTTTCTTATGATATTACTAACTTGCAAAATGCTAATTTATCAGCAATTTAAAAATAAATAATTATTCAGAAGTTGATCATATTAAAATAAACTGGCAATGGATATTTTTCTGAGCTAATTACATCTACAAATACTATGTCAATGTGCAACATTTAGACTTTAAAACATCACAAATTACGGGAAACCTCTGGAAATTCTGATTCTTAATAGCTGTTGCCATTTTACTCTCTAGTCTCCCAGCATTAGGGATGTAACAATTAACTGATTTCACTATTAACCATGCTTTAATTCATCATGGTTAATTAATTGGAAAAGGCTTCGCAACACCACATTTCTGCACGGAACAAAACTGCAGCAACTAAACAAAGCTATGCCAACTGTGCGCTAGTTTAAAGTTCTGAGCTTGTACACAGAGTCGAATACCCACGCACACAGGATTATCTATGACCGAGGTTATGAACTAAGCACCGTTCACATATCACGTATATTGCACATGCAAGTTCGTTATTATAGGCGCACGGCTTGCGTACACATACTGAGAACAATGCACGCGAGAGGCATGACGTGCTCACGCTTTCCAGTCACACCTAGTTAAAAAAATGCTGCAAGCGCACCGCAAATCACGTGACAAGAAGTGGATCGATCAGCTTCATACTTAGTATAGAATATACACATTTCTACTCCAAATGAAAAATACCAAACAATTTTGTAATATAGTTGATCAAAAGTGCCTTTCAGACAAGAGGTTCCGCAGCTTTTGACTACATTTGTTCTCTTTAAAAGGGAAATACTTAGCTAATATGTAGCTTAGACTTACATTAGACAAATAGTATTGTTTTAATTAATTTATTTATTTATTTGTCATTGTTCTGTCATTTATTTCCAAAAAGAAATGGACAATTGTTTATTTTTATTATTTTGTGCTGTATTATTTGATGACTGAGCACTGCAGCAATGAATAACACTATAAAATATAAGGTGTTCATGTGATTTTCTAAACTAGTAGTGTTTTGAAAATAATGAATGCATAATTATCGTGATAACCATGAAAACGTGATTACTCCTCAAATAATAATCGTACAATCAAAATCTATAATGGTTGCATCCCTACCCAACATTAGTATTTTTCAACTCTAGGTTCCCCTAAAAACACCTGTATATGGAAGAGGTGAGAATAAAGATAGTAAAGGCCTGTTTGGTCAGCTTTGGATGAACAACAAATGCTTGTCCCATAAAACTAACATCATTCATTGCAATTCTCTGCGATAGGATATTACATATATTGATCATTTTTGACATTTTGTGCAGACCTGATTTAGAGGTAAGGAAATGTTGACAATTTTCTTTTTTAGGTGAACTATCCCTTTAAATTTGCACTGTTCTAATTTCTACACTCTTTTTCTTCAGTTAATGAGTGCCTCCTACTGTGTTTTATCTTCTCTTACTGCCCTTTTCAATCAATTCCCCATCATTCATTTGCAGCGTTTATGTGTTACATAAGCATATTAAGTGCTCTCTCCCACTCATACTGGACATACTCCACACTGCAATCAGTCAAGTGACCTATATAGCAAAGACATGTGGTCACGTGAGCAGTGTCTGCTGCAGACACTGTATTGCATTGTTCACTAGACAGTGCCAGTGACTGTGACTGAATGAGTCTTACGGTATGCTCTGTGGCAAAGAAGGTTCAGTAAAAATCTTACAGATTACATACAAGTTCTTTCAACATTGTTAAAGCAATGCTTCAGATGAAATATATCCCTAAACATCACATAAAGAAATCTCAATACAGCAATGTGTTTACAATAAGAACACTACAATCATTTTCATAATATTTTAAAATATAGTACGTAGTTTGTATTTACTAACAAATAATAAACAATGCTTGTACAGCATTTACTAATGCATTACTAAAATACAACACTGTGCTTCTTAACACAAGCTACCCCATCTTAAATTAACATAAAACAATAAGGAACAATTTTATTTTTGTTTGCTAACATTAACAAAGATGAAAAATACTGTAATAATTGTATTGTTCATTGTATTGTTAATTGTTTAATACATGAACTATGTGTCATGTATTGTAAAGTGTTAACATTTTCATTCTTGTAAATGTCCCTTTTTTACAACGTGAGAGAGAATACAAGCTTAAAGGGAATAATAAAACTACTAAACATACAGTATTACTAATAAGAAAGCATTTAACCTGAATATCATTCAAAAATTCAATAAATAGAACATAAGCATTTAACCTGGCATTAAGAACAAATTAATGACAGAATGCATGAAAACATGAATGATTGATTTTATCATTTAATTCATTATGAAAAATTACATAAAGTGCTTCCCAAAAACCTAACAAATAAATAAAGGAGCATGTATAAGCATAGAAAGTAAACAATCAACAATAAATACACAAACAAATAAACAACAAACTAACTACATTAACAAATTAAACAACTAAACCAATAATTAATAATAAATAAATAAATAAAATAAATAAAATCACAACTAAAGCTAAACAATAATAAAGCACTACTAAACCCTACAATGACTGAAGGAGGGAGGGAAGGGTCTTTTTCTCCTGATGAATAAATCAATCAATCAATAAATACTCTTTACTAAAATCTAACAAACAAATAGCTATACAAAACCTAGGAAAAAAGGAAGGAACAAATGAGCAAAAAACACAAGAAAATAAACTAAATAAAATAAATAATTAAATAAATAAGTACTAACGACAAACGTATGAACAAACGAAAGAACGACAAATGAAAGAAAACATTCGGCACATACCTGCAGTTGGGCTGCTGGCAGGTTAACATCAGCAACCATTTCAGTACAAGGATGTTCCACTTGAAGACGTGGATTGAGCTCCAGGAAGTAAAAGCTGCTGTCCTGACTGTACAGATACTCCACTGTTCCTGCACTCACATAGCCCACCATCTTTGCCAACTTCACTGCACACTGAAACGAAACAAATAATGGTTTATGGCAGCAGACACACTTCTTTCCTTATTATTCTTCAACTTCTACTTAATCTGATTCCTAAATATGTGATACCTTCTCCATATCTTCAAACACGTCAGATGTGGCAATAGTAGCCGGGGCCTCTTCAATGATCTTCTGATGCCTGCGCTGGACGGAGCAATCACGGCCGAACAGAGAGATGGCGTTTCCGTACTGATCTGCCAAGATCTGAACCTCCAGATGACGAGCATGTTTGGCCAATTGCATGACAAAGATGGGGGAACCTGGAACCTCAGCTTGAACCTGTGTAAAACCAAAAACACAGTATTGAGGTTGCAGTTCTGTAATGGATGTGCAAAAACGGTTAACAGGATAGTTCACCCAAAAAATGTAAACACTTGAGCATGAGTAAATTATGAGTATGGTTCCAAACTTTTGAGAGTTTCTTTTTGCTGTTGAATATGAGAGAAGATATTCTTAAGAATGTTGGAAACAGGTAGCTAGGGCTGGGCGGTATGACCAACATTTTGTTTCACAGTATGAGAACGTTTATTTCACGATAACAATATTTTTCACAATATAGTTTTTTTTATAAAGGAAGCTAATCCAGAAAATTTACAAAAGAGCTTTATATTAGAGGTTTGAACCTACACTGGTCTCACGATTCGGTTCGGTTACGTTTATTATGCCATCGATTCGGTTCAATTCGATATCTCGGTACATCATGGTGCATTGACGATGCGTTCATACACAATTTTATATTTTACTTCACAGCACAACAATTCTTGTATTAAAATGTATCATTTTTAAATACATTTTATATGCATTTGTAATACAAATGTCCTTTAATTGTCCTTTAATACAAGCAGTCAGATATGCTCAAAGAAAACACTCTACTTCAAACAAAACTCAAGGACATACACAGAACAACATAATCATTTAAAGCAAAAAAAAAAAAAAAAAAAGTAAAAATTATCCTGCTTGCTTTTTGAGAGTTGTCAAGTGAGTTGTTAAATGCTTATGATTGGTCGCGCGCTTAACAGAAATAGCTGCGATTGGCTCCAACGAGCTGGCGCTGTCCACCGATGAGTGACACTGATAAATGGACGCGCGATCACAGCTGTTCCGTGATATACCCAGTGGCGAAAACTCGTTTTGCAGACACACTCATGTCTGTATCCAGAAGTATCGCTGTAACAGCCAAGGGGAGAGGAAACGTCACGACCCCAGTGAGAGAGAAAGAGTAATGGAGTTTACTTTCATTTTCTCCATGGGAGTGAAGTAGGGGCTTCTTCTGTAACTTCAGTGTCAGTGATTGACTGTCCAGTAAACACACACGCAGTGAACTGTGCAGAGTTTCTGCATTTTAATTACTCCCACTCGCCTCCCTCGCCATAGAATTCTACCGCGACCTAGCTGATATGAAATAAATGACATCAGCACGTAAACTGGTTAGGATCTATTACTGAACCGATACCGAATTGTCCGCAACTGCATCGTGGTGCACCGAAGAAGCAATTAATTTTTAAACCCCTACTTTATATAATAAACAAGCTTGAATATGTAAGAAAAGAGACATTATCTTATTTTATTGTTTTGTATTTATATTTAACCATATAGTAAACAAAATATTTACACCGCCAGTTAAATGTGATCTAATTCCGATTTTTTGCTCATATGCGACACAGATCGGATCTGTTCTATGACCGTGTAAACACGAAAAAAAACGCATGCATTCGCATATTCAGAGATCGGTTTCAAGCCTCCTTCATATGTGGAAATAAATCAGATGTAAATCGGATATGTGACAATGCGACTATCATGCAAACAGGTAGAACGGATTTATTGAGGTATTCCGTTTTGTATGTCATTAAACTTGTGACAATGTGGTAATTCTCTGTGATTTAATGACGTAGAAAGAACAGCGTGTGTAGAGACGCCGACGCGGTAAACAACAACAACAGAGGAAACATGGAGGAGGAAAGTGGTCAGTGCTCGATGGCAGAAGTTGCATGCCTTCTTGCCCTGTGGGGAGATGAGTCAACAAGCAACCTGCGATGGCAGCCCTTTCCCTCCTCCTCCGCCATAAAATAATTTTAATGTTGGGCAAACTACGCATATTTCGCAGAACTAAAACTAAGACAATTTCTTCCATCGTGGCTAGTCTGGCGTAGATGCTAGAACCTGCCTTTAAGCATGGGCAACGTCGTAAATTGTATGGCAAGTGTAAACGCATGAATCGGATAGGGGTCACAATTAAAAGAACGTGTAAATGGACAGACAAAACAATCAGATAAAGGCAACAAATAAGTATTGGGCATCAAGACCTGACAGTGTAAGCAGGGCCTAAGTCACCCTTCATGGTTTTATGTGGACAGACCTTATTAATAGAAATTTTTCTCAAGTAACATCTTCTGACAGATATAAAATATATCTCAAGTAAGTAACAGGAAAATAAATTTTAAATATGAAAATGTTTTACACTATATTTAACGACTAAGAAAATATCAAACAGTTTTTTCCTTTAAAAATACAAAATATAAACAATTACAATTCTTGTATAAATATTTAAAACTAAGGGTGCTGTCTCACCTAGACATTTTCAGAACCTGGTGTGTTTGCCCCCTTAGCTCGGTTCATTTGGGCATATGTGAACTCTGCAAACACGCTCTGATCCGAGCCAAAACAATCGGTGCCTGAATGAGGTGGTCTCAGCTTGATTGAAACGAACTCTAGAGTGTAGTTGTAGTGTGTAGTCTCAGTTGTAGTAAGAAAGTCATGCGTTCCAACAAGCTTACAAACCAGGCTATAACAGTGCATTCTGGATATGTAATTGGCATATAAATGGCTATAAGAAGAGAGAATGATGAGTAGGGTAAGATATCATTCCCACCAGTAAAAGTGTGTTTTAAGTCAAATGTAAAAATGAAAGCATGCTGTCTACTGGAACAATTAAAAATATAATATCCTTCACTTTTTGGTCAACTCGACTTTTGATATACAATCGATATATATTTTACAACCCTTGACAATTGAAATGAGGCTATGTATAAGAAATTCTTACATTTGATTTATATTTAGTGATGACTATGTCTGTGGGTATCACCATTCAAATTTAAAGTGCACATTTTTACTTATGTCTCATTTCTTATCGTCACAAATTAAAATAATGACGCATGACAGCTGAGCGGAACATAAAGCAAATAAAACCAAAAATAAGCCAAACTTTGATGAGAGTTTACTTGCACGCGACATGTTTAAACTATTTTGGTCCATTTAGAAACGTAATAGCAAAAACAAAAAGCAACATTGCAACATTTGTAATCTCATTTCGGAACAAAACAATCAATCTATAGACGAATTGCCAACCTACGTCACACATGACGTCACACGGGTCCCCGGCTGCGAAAAAAGACCGGCTGCAATAGCAAACATGTGGTGTTGTGCAGTAGGATGCCACATTCGAAAGTCCAAAAGTAGAAAACTTAACTTTTACCATACACTACACTGCTTTTATGCCAACTGCAGACATCTTTGGCTAAAAGGGAGCTGAATGAAGTGATGACCTAATTAGAAATGCTCGACTCTGCAGTTCTCATGTTATATCAGGTAAGTTCACGCTATGCTGAATTCTACACATTACTCGTTTTTGATTGCAGCAATGATTTCAGCAAAAACAGCTAAATACGGTGAATTAAACGGCGGACACTGAATGCTTAGAATGAAACGTGAAAGCGCAAGTTATTAAAGTTGGTTTTATATTCACACATTCATTCAGTGACAACTTGTGACACACTCCCTATATTGTTTACCTCGGGACTTTGAATATTCGGTCTGAAATAACTTGCAATTGTGACTTAAAAACAACATTAACAATGTTTATTTGGCTGTAAACAATGTTGTACTTTGATAGTCATTGGCTGCTAATATGAGTTCGCTATTTAGAGTTTGCAAATAATACTTTTATGAAATGATATTATGAAGGAGAAAGTCAGAATGTGCGAATATAAAACCAACTTTACCTCTATGTGTTAATTCACATACCCTGCCGTACAGGTGTAGTTCGCTGTCAGAATCAGTTGTTCTGCTTGTTGATGATTACCCAGGCCTTGTATAACGTTAGCTCCATCTTTTTTTCCTTGTCTTTGGCTAGGCAGAACCTTGGTTTTTAGCACTACATAGTTTTGAGTCTGGTAATCATGGAACATTATTTCTTGCACATGACCACACAGAACACAATTGTTGACATCCAAAAACTTGTAGGCCTTTAACTTCTCTCTTGTAAAATCCCTTGGAGCTTCAATAAGATTGATATATCGGGTTGGATGCTTGGCCCTTTCGTCTTATCCAACATCCATTGGGAGGGTGCTATCGCAAATGGACCTCTCAGATGAACGCCGCTCACTTTAACGTTAATATTACCAAATCACTGTGCTTATCACTGGGTGACAAGCTGTTATAATACGCTGAAAGCATTATGCAAGTAATATATATAATATGTAATCAATATAACATATTTCTAAGACAACAGCAAACTCTGTACCGCATCGGATGTCATTCCCTCACTGTAAATGCTAGCGCTCCCGTTTTTTTTCTGCCACCTCCCTGCGCCCGCATCCCGAATGTTTACAAACATGGTTATTGGTCTATAGATGTGAAAGCACCCCAAGTGATCACTGCCAGTCTTGCATAGAGCGTCTAGCTCAGCATCTTGGCCACGCCCAGTCATTTACATTTCAAGTTATACACTAAATAAACAAAATGATTGATGGTACAAACATTTCACTCCACGGTAACACGATATACTGACATACTGCCCAATCCTACCAGTAGCCATTGATATTAATATAGTCCAATTAGAAGAAATAGTGTATAGTGTATAGGTCTACAGTCACAGGTTTACAGCATTCTTCAAAAAAATCTTTTGTGTTCAACAGAAGAAAGAGAACGCAGATTTGAAACAAGTAAATGGTGAATAAATAATGAAATAATTTTCATTTTTCAAGTTAATTATCTCTTCAACAAGTTTGCCAAAATGTTAATACAAATACATTGTGGCAGTTACAAATCACACAAAACCTTGCAGACTAATTTGACTTGAATATCTACTCTGACCTGTCTATAGAGGTTGGGGAAGTCTTCTGCACAGTTGACCTTCCGGATCCCTTTTCCTCCTCCGCCCTCAGATGCCTTCACCATCACAGGGAAGCCCACTTGTTCAGCAGCCTGCCAATAAAAACAGGATCTGGCACTGATTGAGCTGATATGTGAAACCAGCTAGGTTTCTATCCACATATTTGTATGCACATTCCAGACTACTGCTTAAAATGTATCAAGATGGAAATGTTATAAAAAACATTTATATTTTTTATTTTTATTAAGTCTAACTTCTTTTTCTTATCTGATAAAAGAATATCACCATAAACTCTGATGGCAACAGATAATAAATTAGATACAATCAGATTACAGATAATAAATTCCCAACTGACTTTGCTTCAACAGATGATGTGACTAAACAAACAGACTAAACAGCACAATGAAACCCTGCTCATGATGTTTTAATCATTCGAAAAACATCTGAACAAAAGTCTAAAATCCCATTTACATTAAATTTAGTCCTTTAGCAGAAGCTTTTGTCCAAAGCAACTTACAATTGACGAGGCGTTCAGCGATTCAACAAGAAGAGGCAATACACAAAAGTGCCAACTATACAAAGGAACTGTTGGTGCTCACAGAATTAAGTGCTGAAGTAAGGAGCGGGGGTGGTTTTGTTTTTTTAGAGAGAAGAGTGTTTCTTCAGGTGGTTTGTCAAGCCCACTCACCGTTTTTTTTTTTTGTTTGTTTTTTTGCAAAAAAGGTTTAGGCTGAAAACAAATAATAAAGATGACTCCCCATACAACTAGACACTTTAAAGTGCCTACTTTTTGATGCCCCCATTTATTTTAAAAAAGGTTCAGTTCAATGCTGGATTTTTTTCAGAAAGCCTAAAAAACAATGCTATACTTTATTGGATGTACTAAAGACTATATTGTTCTAGTCTCAGTAATTGGTTTATTAATTGCTCCTTATTGCTTTGTCTGTTATAATTAGGGATGCACCGATACCAGTATCGGGTCGGTACTTGGTTAAAATACTCGTACCGAAAGGCCGCTACCACGCACCGATACCACTCAACAGTAATTCACTATGAATGAGATTTGTTGTCCTACCTGACTTCAGTGTCCGAATGTATTAATTAGACTAATGTATTATATATTAATAGCTTAGTCATTATAACAATTCGTTTTGGAAATGCATTATTAACGAATCTATAGGCTACTGAAGAATAAACCAAATATAAAATGTGATCCTTGCATAATGATCACAGCTGAACAAGCTAGCACTCATTTTATATATAAACTATAAATATAAAAAATGAAATAAATTAAGTAATGGAACATGATGTAAAAAAAATCTAAAGACTAAATAAAAGTGCCTTGTCAGAGTTTAAACATCACTGCGGTCACCGCGCGCGTGTCAGTTTACAGCTTCTGTAAAGATCAGAAAGCCTATACAGATCACACAATCTCAATAAACACCATGTAAATGTATAAATATTTCGGTAAGTATCGTTAATGGAATATTTATAACGATATGATCTTGCTTTTGGTTATATCGATACCGGCTTTGAGCTGTCACGCGCGCTTTCTCTCTCTCACCAGCAGCAGTTGACACGCACTGCGGCGCTATACACACACTACACAGCAGCATACACTGGCAAGATGACAAGTGCTGAACTTCACGGGACCAGTTTTATTTGTTGCCGATTTAATATCGACTATCGGGTAACAATCTGCCTAAGAGATATTGGAGTTCAATAACGTGGTGTGTAGTATGAATATTGATTTTACACACTGCAAGTTTACACACCGCATACACAGGCCTAGAGCTCTGGTGTGTTATTAACTGCATGTTTTAAATGACAGCGAGACATGCTACATTTAGTTTTTATTGTAAAATATACATTATAAGTATAACCCAGTACAGTAAAATAATATTTTTGAATGGCTTGCCTATTGGCAGCGCATATAACCGTTAAGCTTAAATAGGCCAAGCATATTTTAATTCATATTAAAACAAATAATACAAACTAGCCACCCTTTGATTTTTTTCGTTTCCGTACATTTTTTATCAAACGAAAAATTCGATTTGATTAGAATTAATATATTTATTAGGCTACACAAATTCTACATAACATTGGCTCTGACTGCATCAGATATCCTACAGATAGATATTTGGCTCAAAGACATTTATGGCTGTTAACTTCAGTGCTGTATTTTGACAGATTTCGCGAAAGCTTTAGCTTTAGCTATTCTGTCAGCTGGTACCAGCCTCAGTTTTGCGGCTTGACTTGTGCGGCGTCTCCGTATCAATGTCTGGATGACAGCGAGAGAGCGATGAGATCAGACCTCAGTTTCGATGTGTGGCACACGCAGCTATTAACTGCAATTTTAAAATATTGGCTCATCTAAATTAACTTTTCATTCGATTAAAAGCCATAATATTGCCAGACATAAGAAGCAACTTTCGGTTTTGGAAGAGAGCGGCTTCAGTGATAAAAGACGCACTCAGGATACACTCTTGTAGGCCTATTCATTATTGTTTTTTTTAACATTAAATACATAATAATCAAGTGCAAAAAAGAACAGCTAAACTTCGGAAAAAATGATCACTGCGGTTGCTGCGATGTTTGCTTTGTTTCTCTGCAGTTGGCTTGTCAATGGCACAGAAATGCTAAATCACTTTTTTTTTAACAAAAAATAAGATTATTTATTAATAAACATTGTGCGATGATGGTCGCGTGATTTTTAAAATGAGAGTACGTATTTCGTATTTATGGCTATTAATCTTATCTACCCGCAACCCACCCATAATTAAACATCTAGTATTTTTGATTACCTGACCCGCTGATAAAAGGCAGGACTCGTGAATATGAAAGAATGGCGCATAACAGGGTTTTATGCAACCCCAATATGCAATGAGAGTGACTCCATAAGGTAACGTACACTGCACACACTTTGTGTAATGTGTGAAGTCGTGCACACATGCAAGCGCAAGGATAACTCATCCTTTAAATGTCCATGCTTAATCGTTAATAGACAAGGTCTGGATACGCAGGGTTATCAACAATGTGTATATTTTTGGCTTGGAACAGCCTCCTGTTAAAGATGTTTGTGTTCATCCTTGCTACAGACAAAAAAACAAAAAAAAAAAAAACAAATAAACTTAATTGAAACCAAATATATGAAGTATCGGTACTCTGTATCGGCAGGTACACAAATTAAAATACTCCTACTCGTATCGGTTTGTTAAAAAGTGGATTTGGTGCATCCCTAGTTATAATGGATCAAAATCATTTTGTATGAAAATAGTTTAGTTTAATTTTGAACATTTTGTTAGTAGTTTTGTATAATTGTCGCCTCAGAATTGTCCAGGATTACTGTGTTTCGAAACAAGAAGCACAAGCCTTCAAATGCAACAGTGTCATCTGCCATATTGAGACACAATTCCTATTGTATATTATGGAGAAAATAGTTCTAGAAAACAGATTCCATACTTGCAGGAACTTTGTTTTTAATTATTGAAAAATTACACTAGTTTTCCAGGAACTGACTATTTTATTATATTGAACACATAGGATAGAAACAGTACTTTATTCTCCAATGTTAAAATGCAATGTTCAATTTCTGTGGAGAATTAAAACGTGCAACATTGTGTGGAAACATAGCATACCATCAGTCCAGCCTCCACGTCGTGCACACAGCCCTGCTCGTACAGCTCAGTAGGGACATTAATAATCCCTTTCTTCTGGTCATTCTCTGTCCACTCCACAGTCAGTCCTGTAAAAACACACCATCACAGTGGTCAAACTCCAAAGCCCCAGATGAGACAGCAGGAAATAACATCAAGGAGAGAGAGTTAAAAAAAAAAAAAAAGTGAGTGGGATATGCATTTATGCTGTATTTAATTCAAACTCATTCAAACACATTTCACAAGAGAATCACCGTTTTCTTTTTCTTTTTTGGCACACCAAGTAAACACAAAACTTGCCTTGAACTAAGCTAGATGATAGCACTACTGACTTTTGTAAACTGGTTATAAACAGGGAAAAAACAAAATGTCATTGATCTTGTGACAGATAAATATCATTGCACTATGTAAGCATACTGTAATTTAAAAACTAAAAACTTTGTCATTAGTAAAGCCAGACAGAATCTGCGGATATTTTTTGCTATTTCTGCGGAGAAGTTTGTAAAAAAAATCTGCAGATTATGCGGAATGATTTTAGGAGTATCATAACTAACAACTTTTAATATACTTTAGAAATACATTTTTAACTTTTATTTGATGTTTACAATGCAAATCCAAATAGATCCAGTTATTTGGTAAACAAAGCAAGTCTCTCATATAATATATCTACTAAAAGACAGAAAATATTACTTTACAAACTGTATTGTAAATAAATCATAGGAACATTTTTTAATATTACTGTTATTATATCACAATAATATTAGTGAAATTAATTTAAAAACTGAAAAATATAAATGTACACACATTTACACAAGTAAATACATAGACTAAATGATGGACTAAAAATATGCGGAAATCTGTGGATTTCTACATGCGCAGATTCTGTGTGGGCCTAGTCATTAGCCTAAAATGGAATGGAATGCATATTTACACTATCTAAATCATTCATCCCTTACATAGTGCACTATATACAGAAACTGTAATTCTGTCCTATACCTGATTTAAGTGTTAATATCCTGGTTGCCTGAATACTGACTGTTTATGCAAGTGGGTGCAAAAAAATATTTTTTTTCCTCCAGGCTTTCCATAGACAGTTGTGCAATTACAGCATCCTTGCTTTTTAGGGTTTTCCCTGCATTGTTACCAATAATAAAAGTGGAGTTCAGATCAACACCATATCAGCTACCACTTATTACTTTCTTACATTTGCAAGTGTTCAGGCACCCTTGGTGTGAACGGTTACATGTGAATGAGTGACTGATTTTAGCCATGTCTTATAGGGAGCAGGATACTTCAATACAAGAGACCACTTGATTTGTCCGTCAAGATGCTGAAGTGTTCTTATTGGTGGAAGTGAGAAACTGTAATGCCTAATCTCAATTCTATTTTTGTACCCCTACCCTTTCCCCTTGGCCCTTCAAACAGAGGCCCAATCCCAATTTTATTTTTGTACCCCTTGGCCCTTAAAACCGAGTGTGAAGGGAAAGGGCTTTAAAATTTACCTCTAAGAAATGGGACAGCACTACAGCACCTGCACAAGTCGTCATATGTCATTGTGAGCTCTTGCTTCATACGAGATTGACGATGGCGACTGCTGTAGTTATTCCAGCTGCGTAATTTTTAGTATTCATCTTCAGGAAAATTACATTTATTACATTACATTTTCATTTATACCGTGGCCATATTTATCTATGTAAATACATAAAAACAACATTAACATTATAGCAGACACTGTAAAAAGCCCATACCCAGCCACTGTGGTCCTGATAAATCTCAGTTTCAAGTGCTATCTAGCCCTTCCCCTTAGCCCTACGCCTTAAAGCTAAAGAGAATTGGGACACCCCTACCCCTAATGAGAAAGGTAAGGGGAAGGGCTAAGGGGTAGAATTGGGATTGGGCCTACGTTTTGATTAATAGACAAATGTAAATTGTCAAACTTTGGAGCACACTAGTTTATAGAAAACCTTAAGACTACATTTTCCCTTCACCTTCAAATGAATGTATTCAGAAATATCTGGACCAAATAGACTGAATATGTAAGGTTACTCTATCTAGATTTTATAGAAGCTTAAAAAATTGCTACTTGGTTTTAATCTGCAAGGTACATTTTCTAATTTAATAACCAGTACGCTTTCGGTCACTGTTTCCTCTTCAGACTAAAAATATTTTGTTATTAATATTGTTTATTTTATCGTTATTGTTATTATTTATTTTGTTGATTAAATTTTTTACACTGTGTTTTGTTATTTTCTATATTGTATAAAAACTGAAATAATTGCCAGTGGAAAATGTATTCCCTTTTGAGCTTAAATATTGTATTGGTTATGCTGCTACACTAAATAAAAAGATATAAAAAAAAAGAATGTAAAAAAAGAAAACCTTAAGACTAACAAATCGAAAACAACCTGATTTAAGGGGGACTTTAATTTTTTTACTGCTAAATCTCTTACAACTGCTAAATTACAACTAAATAATACACAAAATTGCGATGTCAAATTAATTTTGCATGTATAGCAAAGTAAAAAAAAATACTTGATACTTTAAAAATGATTGCTGTATATGCAGTGCCAAACCGCATATGTGTGTAGCGTGAAAGCTCTAATCTGTTTATGCAAGCACAGATAAAAAGACAGACTGCATACACACTGCAAACAGAGTATGTCTGAAACTGGCTTTACCGTAAAGCTGCTTTGAAAAATCTGAAAAAAAGTTGACTAGACTTTCTAGCTAAATGTTTTCTTTAGTTTTAAGCATTTGAAATGTTAAGCCTCTCCATAACCAGATTAAGCATAATGCACTCTGCTTGAACCTCAATCTGTGTTTGACAAAGATGTTTTGGTGCATATACACATCAGGACTGAACAGAAATTAGGCTGAAACTGACCTGTTCCACTCCAGGGTAGTGTGGGAATGCCTGCTGTTTGGGCCACAATAGAGGAAGCAATCTTATCCCCGAGAGCCCACATAGCCTGACTTGGAGGACCTAATAAAAGATACAAACCACTCAAGTAACAGCACTGTATGTGATTCATTTAATCAATGTTGTGCTGTCAGACTTCTAATAATAGCTCACCCATGAAGGCGATGCCGTTCTTGTGCAGCAATTCAGGAAGTTTGGGATTTTCAGAGGCATGACCCCAGCCAGCCCACACGGCCTAAACACAGTGGGTAAAATAAATAATGTTTTTTTTTTTTTGCTGTTGTTGTTGTCATAAATTGTTATTAATACCATGGTCTGTTGAAATTCTTGATTCTGATTGGCTGGAAGGTGTGCAATAAAATAGTTTGATGCACAGGTAGTTTCAAATGCACAGCATGGATTCCAAATGTGCTTCCCTCAAACATTAGTAGCAAACCAAGTTAGTTACTGAGTGACAGTTGCCAGAGCCTTCAATCCTCTGTGTAATCTCAAGGCAAATAGGGAGCTACACATTATTGACTTCATTCTTTCACGTACGATCTCATTCACTTACATTGACTTTTAGCCATAAAACAGCTCATTTTACTGCTTGACATTACTAACTTATAATTTCTAATTATATTATTTATATTTTTATGAGTCACCACCGATTTCTCCCCTTTGTGCTGCTGTTTTAAAAGTGTCCGCATATTGGAAGGCTGCCTGCTGTGTCTCAGTGAGGCAAGCGCTTCATTCAGGCACTGGCTGCGCAGACGCGACATGCGCTGCTCCATAAGATTATTCTTACAATGAGTTTATGTTCTCTCATCCTTCTGACTGATTTTATTCTTCCGAGGGGAATACTTTAAGTGGTGTGAATAGTTTGTAAAGCCTGGTTCATTGTGGTCAAAGTAGTTGATTAAATTAATAAAAGTGAAACTGACTGCCCGGCGCATATGAATTGTCATTAACAGAACATTATTTAGCCTAATATAGGCTGCTCTGAAACTGTGAATATTTCACTGTAATTTTATATATTAATATTTTATTTAACAGACCAGTTTGTGTGCTATAGCATAGGCCTATAAGCGGACCTTGTTTTCAACTTCACCTCAAATATTCTTGTTTATTTTGTAGATAACTAACCAACAAAAATACATTAAAATAACCAACAAAGTATAACAAACAAAATTAGTTTCAAAAAGATAATCTTTCAGACAAAAAATAATTTAGTTTTTTCCAGTTTCTCCATCTCACCCGCGGCGAGTTTAGGCAAGGGAATGTTTATTAAGTAAAACTGGCCTCAGACGGTTTAGTTTAGTCTGCGTCAAACCTGCAGGAAAATATCAGGCTTTGCTAAAAAGCTGGTTATTTTACCAAGGATTAGGGTAGTCTATTACAGACTTCAAAGAAAAATCTTAATATTAAAAAGGAAACATAAGCTGGACCACAACAGATCATATCAATGTCATAATGAATGCTTAAATTATGTAGCCCATAAGTTTATGGCAAGCATCTTGTTTATAGTTAGATTGTGCCGTCTGTCATATACAGTAGGACTATAGGTGTGTTATTTTTACTAAAAAAAGATATAGAGTTGAAGTCAGAATTATTAGCCCCCCTTTGATTTTTTATTTTCTTTTTTAAATATTTCCTAAATGATGTTTAACAGAGCAAGGAAATGTTCACATTATGTCTGATAATGTTTTTTTCTTCTGGAGAAAGTCTTATTCGTTTTATTTCGGCTAGAATAAAAGCAGTTTTTAATTTTCTAAACACCATTTTAGGGACAAAATTATTAGCTCCTTTAAGCTATATATTTTTTCGATCAATCTACAGAACAAGCCATCATTATACAATAACTTGCCTAATTCCCCTAACCTGCCTGATTAACCTAATTAACCTAGTTAATTAACCTTGTCTTTAAATGTCACTTTAAGCTGTATAGAAGGGTCTTGAAAAATATCTAGTCAAATATTATTTACTGTCATCATGGCAAAGATTAAATAAATCAGTTGTTGAAAATGAGCTATTAAAACTATTATGATTAGAAATGTGTTGAAAAAAAATATTATTTCGGTTAAACAGAAATTAGGGAAAAAAATAATTCAGGGGGGCTAATAATTCTGACTTCAACTGTATTATTTGAGTTTAGCACTATAAGAAACTGTATTATGTTAATAAAAAATAAAAATAAAAAAATGGCACAGTATCGGGATCGGATCTATATTGGCCGATACTCAGAATTTTGGTATCGAGATCGGATCGGTTCCAAAAAAATGGCATCGGTGCATCTCTACTTGGACCCCGAAGCCACTTTGTGAGATGTCACACTTAACAAGCAGATTCCAGAGAGGCACTTAATAAAGGATTTTAAATGCAGAGGTTATCACCCTCCACATTGCATTGGGCAGTTTTTGCCTGTGTGTCGTGCAATTGTGCATTCTCCGCATTGTAAATTCTTTAACACACAGTAATAGGTTTATTGTCCCTTGCATATTGTATATAAACATAATATAATAAACATTTCATCTCATAAGATAATGTCAAAATTCTGAGAAAATTCAAAGATCTGATACGTTTCTGTCAATGCACTGAAAGTAAGATACAAACAGGACATGAGGTTTTGTAAGACAATGTTAAGAGATGTGATTGATTGCTTTATATGATGAAAAAATATAATTTATACTTTCAATCACATGTAAAAACTAAATGATCTATAAGTAAATGATGATAGAATGTCATTTTTGTTTTTGGAGGGGAGGAGAAACTGTTTGTAATGTGTTCTACAATTGTCTAAAGACTTTATTAGCTCGAAACACCATCTGTCAATGCTCATGTCCACTTACTTGAACAGGAATACGTTTAGCAATGTCCAAGATGAGTTCCACATTAGCGTAGTTGTTGTTGTTCGTTCCTCCTGGCACAGGTACATAGTGATCTGCCATCTTGATGTACTCTGTGGACAGAGTTATGTTTGCATAAGTTTTTAATTGTGTGCATTTGAGATAACAGGCCTTTTCACAAATCACTTCTGCCTCACTAAACACTTTGTATGCAAATTAGGCCAGGCCTGTGCCAACAAAGCTTACTGACATAGTTTAAACAATAAAAAGAACGATCAATGTATTCCTGTTCAAATACTATTTCCAGTCCACCATTGTTTTACTACAGGTTTCCTCCGGTGAATTTTTCTAACGGAGCAGCTCTTTAAACTTACCTGCATTGGCTTTAAGGTCCTCTGGGGTCACCATGACAACAAAACGTATGGCCCGTTCATTCCGAAACATTTCATAAGCCCAGCGACGGATGGAGCGCATGCACTTGACTGCAGCAATGCCATTGTTCGCAATAAGGACCTGTCAATAAAGTATCACATTATTATGCTAATGTCATAACAGGTTTATGGTTAAAAATAAATTATAATACTAATTTATATTTGTATAACTAGTGGTGTAACGGACCACAAATCTCACAGTTCGGATAACACCGCGGAGTCACGGAACGGACCATTTTTCAGATCAGCAAAAAAGACAAATGTCATTTGCTTTCCATTTATACAAAAATATTACTGCAAAAACCATTGGTTTTAACAAACAGAACTTAGAACCTGTAATTTTAATAAAAATAAAATCAAGAAAGAACCAGCTAAAAAAAAAAGCTAAATATTCAATACGAAAAATTATATTTGCTACTGTTGCTGATAATGCTAAATATAGAAATCTAACATCTTGTACAACATACAGGGCTTGACGCTAACTTTTTTCAGGAGTAGCACATGCGCTCCTAAGTTGAAAAATTTAGGAGCACATTAAAGAATTTTAGGAGCGCAGTGAAAATATATAAAATAAATAGTGTTTTTGCCTAATTAATGCACGCGACGAGATCTTTAGAAGCAAAGCCGTGTCATTCATTTGAATACAATAAGTCCAATAGGTTTTATTTTACTGTAACAACAGCTTAAATAGTGTTTAATAATTATTTATAAATTAAGCTGTATGGAGTTTAGCTAGCGGTCCACAGCAGGACTGGGATCAAATTGCTCTAATGAAGGCCTCTTTAGGCGATGCGGTGGCGCAGTAGGTAGTGCTGTTGCTTCACAGCAAGAAGGTCGCTGGTTCAAACCTCGGCTGGGCCAGTTGGCATTTCTGTGTGGAGTTTGCATGTTCTCTCCGTGTTCGCGTGGGTTTCCTCTGGGTGCTCCAGTTTCCCCCACAGTGCAAACACATGCGCTATAGGGGAATTGGGTAAGCTAAATTGTCCATATGTGTATGTCTGTGAATGAGTGTGTATGGTTGCTTTCCAGTGATGGGTTGCAGTTAGAAGGGCATCCGCTGCATAAAGCATATGCTGGATAAGTTGGCGGTTCATTCCGCTGTGGCGATTCCACATTAATAAAGGGACTAAGCAGAAAATAAAATAAATGAATGATTGAAGGCCTCTCTAAAGTGATCTGAATCAAGTCTTCAGTGGTAGACATGCCTACAGTAGGCAGCTTTTTGTTCAATTTTGATCCAGTTTCGAGCTGAAAAATCTCTTTCACACTGGGCAGCAGAAATAGAGAATTATTAATAAGTTATTAAGTTAATAAAAATGTCCAGTATGGTTAGTGCAAACATTTACATGACCAGAGCTATTTAATCTGTGTTTGTATCATAAGAAAATTATGGCTGTATCAATGCTCCCAAACAAAACATTATTAATTTTACAATAATATATATATTGTACATATTATCTTAAATATAAATATACTTGCCGTAGCTATATTGAAACACATTTTCTCCACAGCACATAAAATATTGTGACTTTTGAGAATAATTTTATCAAAATTTATATTATTTGCATAATATATTCCACCGATTCCACCCTACTTCCCACATGGGAAAAATAAGACAATGTAAAGAAAGACACAAATACAACCTCATGTGCAAAGCTGACACTGTTTATCTGAGCACTTTATCTTTCTGGGCTTTTTAAAGAAGAGCGTAAACCTAATATAGGAATGCCTCTATGAATTAAAATTTCCTTCTTCCCCAAAGTAATATCATCCTTTCTATTAAACTTTAATAACCTTCAGCAACAGAATGATTTCTTATTCCTATTTAACAGACAATTAAAAACTAAAATGTTAAGCATTTAACACCTTTTGCATGACACTCTTACTATCCATGTGCACCACTGACAGGTCAAATCTGCTCGCTCTCTGCTGCTGAGAGATTGATACGCAACGGGCCAAAGTGTGCATATAAAGTAATGCAAAACGCAGCTATAGAAAGCGAAAACAGAATCCGGGACATTTATGGCGATTTAAAAAACCCGGCCGAATGCATTTTTAAGTCCCAAAAAGAGGACATGTTCGGGAAAAAGAGGATGTATAGCTGGGTACGTCTATTTAGTAAAAGGCTTTTCTTTTCAAGTCCTCGCGCTATTCTTAAAAGGTACTATCAAACTCAGAAGAGTTTTGTTCCCAGCGCGTCTCTGTGAGTCTGCAGCAGCAGAGCATGCGAGTCTGTGGCGGAGTATTTTCAGTTTCTCGCGAACACAGAACCGGGCCGCCCAGGTAAAAAATGTGTGGAAGCGTTGGTGTTGAATTGGGTCTTACACTAAATAAACCACGATATGCCATGACCGAATTGTAAACGTTTTCTAGCCTCGCACGATGTGCGGCACCGCCCCCATACGGTGCCTGGCATTGCTCAGCAACGTATTCAAAACAATAAAAAGACCGTAAATAAACCAGTAACGTTAGAGATGTGCTGTTGTTGATCGCGCCTGTGTGTGCTACAGTGACGAAAGATTTCTAACATAATACACCATAACTTAGTGTGAAGAGCATTGTTTCACCGTGGCTGAGTGAATTAAGTCATCATTAAGCTTATTAAAAAAAAAAAAGTCGCACATGTGCGACTAAATAAAATTTCCAGTTCGCACACATCTATTTTTAGTCGCAAATGCGAGCGAAATGGTCGCACTGTCGAGCCCTGACATATCACATTTATTTTCAATGAATGATTCAACAATTCACACATAAAACTTCATGTTTCATTTAGGGTTGGGCGATGTTGACCAATTTAATGTGAAACATCACGATGGACGATAGCATCGTCTTCATAGGTGGAGGTGAATTAATTATTTATGAATAATTAATTCATAACGAATTAATTATTTGTAGCCTACTGTTTCAACTACCTGGCCCGCATGGTCTTTGTTTTACCTATAACCAAATCATCATAAATAAATAAAAATAAGTTACACACAAACTACCATCGGTCAATCACTTTTTCCGCGGGACTCTGGCATCTGTGTCATTATAATGGCGTCGACAAACTTGGCTGGTAAAAAAGGTGCACAACCAACAGAAACCAACCAACAGTATCTGAGGTTTTCACTAAAATTACGGAGTATGAGCGTGAAAGCGAAAGATTGAAGCACTGTATTGATGCTGTGACACGTTACCTGATAGATTCAAAAGACAGAAGAGTCGTTAGATAGAGACAAGATGAATTAAATATCACATTTAACAACTCTAGTGAGACGCGATTCAGCGTTCCTTGATAAACTGTCCGACGTACACTGTTCTCTGGAGCTCAGACGAGCGCATGACAGAGTGTGTGTGTGTATGTGGCTGTGTGTGTGTGTATGTGGCTGTGTCTGTGTGTATGTGTATGTGTGTGGCTGTGTCTGTCTGTCTGTCTGTGTGGTCATGTGATGTGCATTTTCAGCAGACGGAGGGCTGTTCAGAAATGCTAGATGAAACATCAGTGTGGACGTGGATCATTTTCGTTCTAAAATGCCATTTTAAAACGAAGCTGTATTAGTGTAAACAGGGCCTGAGTGTGTATTTTTCACGAGCTGTGTATTTTTCATTTTTGCGACAGGGGCGGGGCGGAGGATCGGCGATGACGGCTCAGCATCGTGATGTCTATCAGCCATCGGCGATAGACGATGGCATCGTCTTTCGGCCCAACCCTAGTTTCATTATAGGTGGATCATTTTTGAAAACCTATTCAGTGACATTATTTTGATGGTTGTTTGTCACCACCCATTGGTTACACAATGTAATTGCTACAACATTCACCAGCGTCAAGTTCCATTAAACTGTTTTTATCTTTACCATGAACATCAGTGTTTATATCTGTACTATAAACTGTTTTCCCCCAGTACTTCTGTGTTATTTAATTGTTTGTAACTAACGGAAAAAGTGTAAAAACAAAATCTCTCTTGATCAAACTTCGATTTGAATGCAGCGCTTCAAATAATTAATAAACATATGCAAATGATTATCATTTTGCACGAGTTTGAATTGAGATCCTGATCTTTTCATGTTAAATTGTGCAGCTTTACACTGAATACATTAACGCAGGCTAAACAAGCAGTGACAGAAAACACCTTTAATTAATAACCTGCAAAACATTTAGGTCCCACCACAACTTTTTCAGTCATCATTATATTTTACAGGGAAGCCAAAATGCTTTCATACACATGATTTGAATGATGCGGAAGGCGATGCTGGTTTAACCTACAGGTTCAAAAAAAGTTATTGATCCGCGGGTCACGTACGTTCCGAACTTTGACGCATCAACAGTGATCCGTTACACCCCTATATATATAATTAAACATTAGCAAAAATGATCGATTTGTCAACCTTACATTACATCACATGTATTACTAAATTATGCATATTGTTTTCAACTATTTATCAATCTTCACATTGATTTTCAATGTTTTAGAAATGCTGAAATGCAAAAGTTATATCTGATTAAGATTTTAATAGTTCTGAGCTTTTAGTTCTGAGCTAACCTGAGCTATGATCAATTGTATTTTGTTTTTTAAATAATAAAAACAAATAAAATATTGTTTAATAAAATAAAATAAAATGATTTAGCTAATACTAACAAAGATAATACTCACAGTTACTTAATATCTGAACTAAATTTAACCATGAAGACCAGTAAATAGTTAATAAAATATAATGAAAAACAAATAAAAGTATTAAAATTACATAATTGTTTGTAATTAAATGAAATACTAAATGCAATAATAATTAAAAACAGATTTTTAAAACAAAAACAAACAACAACGAAAAAAAGACTGCAAAAAAACATTAAATAGCACTGCGCATTCTGTATATAGCAGCACATAAAATGCCAGTGAAGGATCTTACCTTCTCAATGACTTTGTTTCCACCGAAGCGGGTGACAAACTCAGCTGGAGAAGCGACAGTAAAATCCCTCTGCAGGTCGATGCGTCTGCGGTCCCTGCCCTGCTTCACAAGATGCAGTCCTGACATGCTAGGCCTTGAGAAAGACACAAAGCACACTCATAATTCCCAAGGTTGCCTGAGAAACAATGAATGCAACAAGACTAACACTAAAGCTTTAGGTTAGGCAACTGACAGCACTGCTGACTCTTTGATTGAACTGCAAGAAGAGCAATCGCTTTTGCTACTGCTGACTGCTTTTAAAAACTATGAAGAGAGCACTTTTCATTTCACTGAAGGTTTAATTTGTCATGCTGCTAGACACATATAAACGTTTCAGAATTACATGTTTACATTTAGAACTAAATGCAAAAATGAGATGAGTGACAATAATAAAATGTCAAAAGACAGCACAAGAAATATGATACTACATGACAAATTATTGGAGGTCTCTGCATTATTAAGCCCTAAAGTTTAAATGTAAGAATTTTCACACCTGTGGATTGTTGTACTTTGTTACGAAAGAAGGATTAAAACTACTACAATCGTGTGACTTCTTCATCTGGTTTGATTTGCTGTCACTAGGCAGCGTTGCTCACAGACAGCATACAGACCAAATTTTTCACATGCAAATAAACTCTCATAGAGTTAGGCATGGGACAATTACCGGTTTCAAGGTTTTAAAACCTCAAATACAGCTCTGTTTTTTGTTTGTTTGTTTGTTTGTTTGTGTGTTACTGCTATTTAATTAAGTTTACTAGGGGAAAATTATCACCAGAAGAAAGCTTTGTTTTTGAATTTAATGAATTGACAGCAGTCAACAATAATTTATTTAATTATTTAGTCTGAAATGTTATTGACATATTTAAAAAAAAAATATGTCAAGGAAAAAAAAAAAAAGCATTTTAAAATATACAGTGAAACCATGATATATTTGTCCAAGGTAATCATACGGCAGAATTTTATACCAGCCCATGGAAAGTCAGAGCACACGTTTATGTTACAGCATTTCTACATCTAGTCATCTGTCAGAATAGAGAGACCGTAGCTCTGTGTGTTTGTTATGGCTTTCATTAGCGGTTGTTATATTATTCAAAAAGAATTTTCTGTACTTCCTTAACACTTTCCCTACCCATGCCCCTCCTCTTGACCAATAGTGGAGCTATATGAGGAGGAGGGGTGTATTGCCCCATTCAGGCAGTTTCAGCATCGTCACCCCGTCCTGTAACCTTCCTCTGAGCTGCTTATAAGAGACCCGAGTTAAACACGAGGCATGACGCATTCTATCAAGTTAAATAACAGTTGATTTACATATACAAAAACACACTGCAAAAAGTATTACTTCATTATTTTGCTAAATAAATAGTTGCATGTTCCTGTGAGGCAGCATTTAAATAGCAAATTTGCCGTACTGTAAAATCAGGCCTGTCTGCATGTGGTCTGGTGATTAGGGTAGCCACATGTTCCCTAATGTAAAAACCAGACAGTTTTATTCATTGCAGACAAGTTTTATTATTTTTCATAGCATCAATAAAAGCCAAAACAGACACATTTAGACCTGAGTGGCAATGATGCAGACTGAAGTCTGTGTAGTTTAATATAAAGATGTATTAGTATTTTTATGGAAAGTGAATGAAATGGTTATTAGATTCAACTCAAACATGTACATTTAAAATACCTAATATTAATATTTGATGATAATCTATTTGAAAATGTAAATAAAATAAAATACATTCTTGCAAAGGACTCACTCTAATATATGTTATGATCACCTTTGTATAAGATGTTGCTTTTATGTTTTAATTTACAAAATTGACCATTCACATTTTGAAGCTTTATTAAATCAAAAATAATAATTATTTAAAGTTACAAAACAATAAATTAGTAAAGCAAACTAAAATTAAATGAAAAAAATTTAAATAAAATCTAAGCCAGGATATAAACAAAGTTATTAGAGTATATCAACAATACTAAATTAACATTGTGTAAAGTATATTTTTTATATAATATTTAATTAAAACATCACTATTATTAATGATGTTTGAATGTGCCCTTATACAAGTAAAAAATCTATTTAATCTTTAACTTATATTAAAATAATAATAATAATAATAATAATAATAATAATTTTTTTTTAATGTTTAAAACATTTTGCATGCAGTGTGGTAACAGCAAGAAAGGTTCTAGAGAGTAAAATGATGACCTGGACCTAGACTGAACAGGACCAACACCAACAGTCCTTGCATCTCATTTAATAATACACAAACAAAACAGGGGCAGACCACAGACTGTTTAAAATAAAAGGAGCAGACACACATGTAATCTACTTCACACCAAAATCTTGTCTGGTCTATTACATACAAACTTGAGCGGAGAATATTAGCAGCTGTAAGTAAACATACTTAAATATAAATGTAAGTGTACCACTTTTAAAATAATTAAATAAGCCATAATAAAAAAAATCATTCATAAAGAATTAAATGTATTCTTTATAAATCAGAGCCCAGATCCTTGACCAATGCACAACAGTCTAGGTTGTCATGGCTTCAGGTAGAGCTGCACATCGATATCGCAATGTGCTCATCAGCAATAGTCACATAGCAAGATATGCAATATTGAGTCTGAATTATAGTTGACCAGAAGCTACAGAATTGTATTTAATTACTGTATTTATGTGGAAATTATACAATTTATGCAACAACAAAAAAATGCTTTTCTTACTTAGAATTTTGTCTTGTTTCTAGGTATGGGGTTAAAACCGTTTTCAGGGTATATTGCGGTTTGGAAAATTCAAGGATTTAAAACCCCCAAAAATTTCTGTTATACCGAAGGTATGTGTATGATTTTTTTTTATTTTTTATTTAATTTTTTGTTGTTGTTGTTTTTGTTGTTGTTGTTCTTTTGGACAACAGCATCTACAGCAGAAAAGATATCCAAAGATGCCATTTTAAATTGTAAATAAATCTGTGTTTTTGAAACTAATGAAGACAGCAGAAGTCTATTATTTATTTGAATTATTTAGCCTGACATGTTTACTGTCCCAAAACATTATAAAGATTTCTCAAAATAAAATATATTATGTTCAAAGGAGAAAAAAGTTTTTGTTTTTTACCCAGACACGCAAAAAGAATATATTTTAGAGCAGTAATCACAACACTGTGAAACCGAGATATTTTTATTCAAGGTTATCATACCGTCAGAATCTTATACCGGCCCATGCCTACTTGTTTCTAGGACAAATATCTACATTTTAAAACAAAACAAAAAATTCACTTACTCCACTGGCAGATAAATTAGCATGTTTTCATTCTTAATTTTGACTTCATCTGAAGTTGAAAACAAAACCTTGTTGTTACTTGCTCTGAGAACTTTTTGATATTTGGATTAGAAACGAGAAAGCGAACTCCCCAGAAAACCATCAAATGGTGCTATTCAAGCTGTTTTCAAATCGCAATATTTATCTACCTCCAAGCTAATTCCAACCCATTTCTGAAGCATCACCACTTAAACACACAAACTCTTCTGACATGTCTGTGTGAGATCCCAGTAGGCATAGAGACGAAGGCGCTGCCAAAGGCTGGCAGTCCAACGGAACTTAACCAAACACACAGAGAGCTGCTTGTTCACATTTTCACACAGCATAAAGATGAACCCAGATGAACGTTCACAAACACAATCTCCTCAAGCCACCACTTTGCACAATGCTGCTGCATACTTCCCCCATTCACATACGGGCTTAGAAATGTAATCACTTATTTAGACAACCAGCCCTAGTTTTATCTTGCAAGCAGTCATTTTCAAAGGCCATTTCCCTGTTTTCTTGCACCAGAGAGAGAAAACATGATACAAACTCGGTGAAAGTGGACATCGATGACACTGAGAATGCACACGAGAGCACAAAGCATGTCTGACCTCATATTGTGCAAGGGTCCGTCCAGGCTGTCGAAGCCCATCTCATAAGTGCTGTCTGAACTGACGGAGGAGGGGGAAAGGGAGCGTGGATTGTCCTCCAGCTGCAGGTCCAGCTTCCCTGCGGTTTCATCCTCAGAGTTTTCCTCAGACACAGAGCCCACGATGAAGTGAGAGTGCAGCGAAGCCACAGCTGGAAGTTTCTTCTCGGTGGAGTCCTGCTCTGCCATTGTTCGGCCACGCTGGCAGGCTGCAAGCACTACAGAAGAAGAGAGAAGGTGCATTAATACATAAAAAACTTATTTTTTTCTTTGTCTTAGTTCTAGCAATTACCAGCTACTTTCGTCCAATTGTTTGCTTTTTAATATACATTTTTAGGCCCAATCCCAATTCTATTTTTGTGCCCCTACCCCTTGGCCCTTGAAACTGAGTGTGAAGGGGAAGGGCTTCAAAATTTACCCTTAAGAAATGGGACAGCACTACAGCACCTGCACACATCATCAGATGTCATCGCGATCTCTTTCTTCATATGAGATCAGATGATCGTGACTGCTATAGTTATTCCAGTTGTGATATTTTTTGGTATTTATCTTCAGGAAATCACTGAAAGTATATATTATGTGATCAAAACGATATAATGTGGCAATAAGATCATAACTATACTGCGCATTTACACCGTGGCCATATTCATCTATAAACACACCAAAAACAACATTAACATTATAGCAGACACTGTAAAAAGACAATTCCCAGCCACTAGACTTTTCTGACAGGGTATTTGAGTGTCATCGAGTGTCAGAATGTTGTGGGACTGTTATACAGGAGTTATTATTAGAGATTATTGATAGCGAAATGTAGTTTTTATTTTAGCATTTTTTTTAAAGCATGACGGTAAAACACGAACGCGGTTATGAATGTATTAAAACATCTGCTTGTTTGTTGTAAAAATTTGTAATAATGACAAAAAAATACAAATTTGGTGATCTTCTTACTTCCGGGTTCAGCTATCCAGCCGTTGTGGCTGGTGTATTCTGGGAAATTTTCTTACCCCTTGGTTTCGAGTGTGGTCCTGAAAAATCTCTTTCGAGGGCAATCTACTCTTTCCCCTTAGCCCTACACCTTCAAGCTACAGAAAATTGGGACAACCCTACTCCTTCACGGGAACGCGCAAAACGAGGGGTAGGGGTAAGGGGTAGAATTGTGATTGGGCCTTAATATATTTTGTACTTATTTTATGCACTTCAATAAGTACACAGCAGTTCTCACAACTGGACCTGCAATTAGAGGGAT
Organism: Danio kyathit; assembly: GCA_903798195.1. Classification (NCBI taxonomy): domain Eukaryota; kingdom Metazoa; phylum Chordata; class Actinopteri; order Cypriniformes; family Danionidae; genus Danio; species Danio kyathit. Next base: position 57,124,268 of record LR812523.1, on the reverse strand, counting down.
ACAAAGTTAGCGTTAGCTCTACTATAAAAGATCTGGGTGTCATATTAGACAGCAATTTAACTTTCAAAAATCATATATCCCATGTCACAAAAACTGCTTTCTTCCATCTGAGAAATATCGCTAAATTGCGAAGTATGCTATCCATATCAGATGCAGAAAAGCTAGTTCATGCTTTCATGACTTCTAGGCTGGACTATTGTAATGCTTTGTTTGCTGGCTGCCCAGCATCCTCTATTAACAAACTTCAGCTAGTACAAAATGCAGCTGCCAGAGTTCTTACCAGATCTAGAAAATATGATCATATCACCCCAATTTTATCCTCCTTACACTGGCTGCCTGTTAAGTTTCGTATTGAATTTAAAATATTACTCCTTACCTATAAAGCTTTAAATAATCTAGCTCCTGCTTATCTAACCAACCTCCTGTCTCGCTACAATCCAACCCGCTCTTTACGATCTCAAAACTCAGGGCTTCTGGTAGTACCTAGAATATCAAAGTCGAGTAAAGGAGGTCGAGCCTTCTCATTTATGGCCCCTAAACTCTGGAATAGCCTTCCTGATAATGTCCGAGGCTCAGACACACTCTCACTCTTCAAAACTAGATTAAAGACCTATCTTTTTAGCAAAGCACACACTCAATGCATTACATAGCGGTATGACGCATGATGTGCCCCACGCAGCATTCTGCTTCTTGTTTTTATACACTATGAACAGCAGCTACGCTAATTATTCTCCTTATTCTGTTTTTCCACCTGGGGGTACTCATCTTGAGGCCCTCAGACTATGCAGCGCCACTGATGCGATCCAAGACCAGCGACGAGATGATCCCAAGGTTTTCTGGACCAGGCCGTATCCTGCTGTGGTGGTCATCGTGGAGTGAGAGCATGAGACTGATTCCTGTGATGCTCCAAGGACAGACGAGTCTTCGCCGAGGTCCACCGTGCTGCGCCTAGACTGCAGCTCTGCACAAGACGTTTGACCATAGGGGTAATGGTCGTGCCCAACTGAGCCTGGTTTCTCTCGAGGTTTTTTTTTTTAAATCTTCGCTTTCGCCAATTGGTGAAGTTTTTTTTCCTCGCCGCTGTCTCCTCTGGCTTGCATGGTTCGGGATCTGTAGAGCTGCGCATCGATGGATTTGCTCTTCAGTGTTTGGACTCTCAGTAGTGATTATTAACCCACACTAAACTGAACTGAACTTAATCTCTTAAAACTGAACTGACACTGTTTCAATTCACTATAATCTTCCATGTGAAGCTGCTTTGACACAATCTACATTGTAGAAGCGCTATACAAATAAAGATGAATTGAATTGAATTGAAAGTACAGGTCAAAGTAAGTGTATTGCTTCATTTTTACATAAATACATCGGAATACGCTGAATAACAATTTGTATATTGCATTTTATCAATATTTCTGACATTTTGTTTTAACAAAAGCTATCTGAATCATTGAAGCAGACATTTTGCTTTCAATTTAATATATTTCTGGTGTTATTAGTAAGTTATACTCTACAAACATGATGACAACATATGTTTTTGTTATTCTTTGAAATGCCATTGTGTGATGTAATCCTCTATTCTTCTCATACTGTAAATGTATCAAATTCTGAAAGAGTAGAGCTATTGTGTGTTACCTTAGGTATCTTACGCATGACTACATGTGAACACTTCTGAATTGAGGTAAGGTAAGGTTATTTTATATTTGCATATTCGTTCATTTTTAAATGACAACTTGTGACACTGTCCCTACATTGTTTACCACGGTACTTTGGAATATCAAGTCTGAAACCACATGTAGGTATGGCTTCAAAACAACATGAGCACTATTTAATTTACTGTGAACATTGTTGTGCTTTGATAGTCATTAGCTGCTAATATGATTTCCCTATTTAAAACTAGCAAAGAATACTTTTCTGAAATTATATTATTAAGGAGAAAGTCCGAATGTGCCTATATAAAACCAACTTTACCTGAATCACGTCCGATTACTGTAACGTTACCTTGATTTAGCAACACCTGCAGAACTGACACATGTAAAAATACAACCGCACCTCATCCAGCCTGATGAACCTGACAAACGAGTCTCGAGCATCGCGGACCCTCAACCATGTGTAACACTCCTTTTGATCCATCTAACACTGACATTACGACTCATTTCTATGACCAGTCCATTACCAAGATCCCTTCTGTGCGTATCCAAGTCATAACTTTATCATATTTCAAACATTTGAGATGTCTGTCTGTTGACTTACAGCGAGAAACACTGCGGTCGGTTCGCATAGCACATATGCTAACTTATCATGCCATCACAAGCCCTCCGTCTGCATTGTTTGGCCAGCAAAAGTCGCTGTTGGTGTTTAATAAATCCATCCAATATGTGCAGTGTCATGTGCAGCTAGCAGAAACTCGCTCCGGGTAATAAGCTTATGTACGTTACTCACCGTGCGTAAGGAGTCTGCAAGCAATTCTGAGGCGTGTAGACGGACGTTTTACTTTCAGCTGAGTGAATTCCCTCCTAATTGAAGGCCATCTCCTCTTCGGTGATGGTTTATTGGCTATATAGCAGCATAATGATACAGGGTCTGTAGTTCCAGCCTCTTTGACAGCAGCATCACGGTGGTGTGATGCGAGGAGGGGGGGTTACCTCCGGACGTCGTCCTTTGACCTCAGCGATGCAACCACTCACGCTGCTTCAGTGGACCAATCGGATTGCGCGATATGGCTGGGGCGTGGTCACGCATGCAAATAATTGCGAAGGAGCGCCCAATGAAATGCCACTTCGTTAGACACACGTGTTTTCTGTCAAAGAGAGGTCTGAGCTACTGTTGATGCAGCTGAACGAACCAAAACTAAATAAAACGATTTTATTGTGAGTTAACTGCTAAACTAAAGTTAGTCAAGACGAACTTTAAGGTTTGGCTTTAGAAAGCTATGTGAGAAAGTTGGAAATATTCGTGAAGTATACATATTTTTAGGTCTTATTGACTTTTTTTGTTGATGAAAGCTGTGCTCGCTAGGATGTGTTCAGTGTTTTCAACTTTTTTCAGGTCAGTCTCTTAATGGGCTTTCAGTTTTTAGATGCCACAAACCCTCAGTTGCATCCATATTGTTTCTTGTGTGTAGGATTTATTGTCTCAATTAGAAGAAATTTGTTTTTGAAAAAGAGGTCTGCTAAACACAAACACATTACAAAGAAATAAATACATCCTAATATTAATACAATTCCATTAAAACAATAATTTGTAAATACAATATATTACATACCCACTATCATCTGTTATACTAACTGATGCAGTTATCTTAATCTTTTAACTACCTGTTGTTATTGCTCATTAATCGAATTCCCTAAAAAAGGAAGAAATTAATATTTGTTTCTATTATGCCTGCATAATTAGCAGTGGTGTAAAGAAACAAATTACAAATACTCAAATTACCATAACAGAGTAGTTTTTCTCAGGAATTGTAATTTACTAAGTAGTTTTATAAATGTGTACTTTTACTTTCCCCTGTGTACATTTTCAGTGCAGTATCGGTACTTTTACTCCACTGCTTTCCTTCAACTTGCAGTCACTATTTTATTATTTCTTGTCTATGTGGATTAGAAAAATCAGTCCTGTGATGTCCAATTAAGTCGCACACAGAAGGTAAATCACATCTTGATGAACTACCTCAAGATATGGGCGATTTATAAATGCAGCAAACTGTTTGGAAGCATTAAAAGTGTCTAAGATGTCCAAAATCTTTACACGCACCGACACAGAGACTGCATGCATGTCACTGATGAGAAGATGACGGATGTTTACTGTATGATGATGACTGAAATGGCCTTAAACACCCAGCAGGCATAAGACATCAAAATGACGTCAGATTGACGTTGTACCCCAACCAAAGAGCATAGATTCACCAAGAGGCGACACTCTAATTCGATTTGGGAAACAACCACTAGATGGCATGGGGGCCATTTTGGAATGAAAGTTCCAATGGAACAACAGCATATTATAAGTCTGTAAAATAAACTATTAAAAGTGTGACGATTGTGATAGTAAGTGTTGTATTGTCGTCATTTATGTTGTATCTCAGCTTTAATGCGCATTTTAAATAAATAAATAAAAAACAAAGCAGCTGCTGCCATCGCGACAGCAATAGGATCCAATTGACAGCCAACTGCTTTGACTCCAAAATGACGGAATCCGTGGCTGTTGCTAGGCGCTGCTGTTGCAATGGAACGTTCTATTGAGTGTCGCCTCTTGGTCATTCTAAGTTCTTTGCCCAAACTTCATGGGGACGTTGCATTTTGTTTGGAAATGAAAATCGGGTTGACGTCAGAACCCAACATCAGGCCTACGTCAATGTCCAAATTCCAACCTAGAATCAACCAAATATCAACATCTAATGATGTTATACGTAGCTTGATGTTGTGTGGACATTTTCACTATGACGTCTATTAGATGTTGGATTTCGGTTGCCATACCTGACGAATAAATGTCAGTATTTGACATCAATGACGTTGGTTTAAGATGTTGGCTCAATGTTGGATTTTGGTCACTTTCTAACACAACCTAAAACCAACCAAATATCAACGTCACTTGACGTTGTTATTGGACTTTAAAATAACGTTGTCCTTGGACGCTGACTAGACATTGAATTTTGGTCACCTTAAATCACGACCTAAATCTAACCTAATATTAATGTCTTATGACGTTGTGTGCCTGCTGGGCAGTAACTAAATGCACTACAGAATGTTACGTTTACACACATCCACAAATTACATGTAAATGCATCAGCTTTTTACAGTGTAATACTCACTACTCACTACTCTTGAGTACTTTTGAAAGGTCTACTTTTTACTCATAGTTTGAGTAATATTTACTACAGATACTTTACTCTACTTGCACTACATTTTTAGGCAAGTAATGGTACTTTTACTTGAGTATGATTTTTCAATACTCTTTCCACCACTGATAATTAGCCTGTATCTACAGCCAGAATTTATCAGATCGTACTCCAAAAAAGAACATGCTCAGTTAAAATAGTTGGGTTAAAAATACCCCAACACATAACCCAACTATAGGTTACTATAGCACCTTCTCCACTATGGTGCAGTGGATTGCACGATCGCCTCACAGCAAGAAGGTCGCTGATTCGAGCCCCGGCTGGGTCAGTTGGTATTTCTGTGTGGAGTTTGCATGTTCTCCCAGTGTCCGTGTGGGTTTCCTCCGGATGCTCCGATTTCCCCCCACAGTCCAAAGACATGCACTATATGTGAAGTAAATAAGCTTAATTGGCTGTAGTGTATGTGTGTGAAAGAGTGTGTATGGGTGTTTCCCAGTGATGGGTTAGAGCTGGAAGGGCATCCGCTGTGTAAAACATAACACAAATTGAGGTCTAACAGTTCATTACATATGACACAATCAACCCTTAATTTAGCTTTATTATTAATTAGTTTATTTACTATTTTTATCTTTAGTATGCAGTGAAGGTCTAGGCAGGGGTGTTCCTGCAGATATCTCTCAGATGTTGTCAGTTTTAGGTCCACCAACAAAGCCTGCATCCAGGGCCAGCCACCTAAAATTGCTAGAAAATGCAATAGTATCTTAATGCAGCCTTTAGGATGCAAGCTGAGATCTCTCAGGTGTCTGCAGCCAGACCCCTCTCAAAAATGAGGCATACATCAAGCACACACTCACACTGACACACACAGCATTTTGTTACACTATTAACAGAATAGATCACCCTAAAATAAAAAAGTTTTCTCACCTTCCAGTGGTTCTATACACAAGTAGGAAAACAGACACTATGGAAGTCAATGGTTACTGACTTTCAATCTTTTTCAGAATATCATTTTTTATGTTGAAATAAGAATGAAACTCAAAATTTTCAGTTTTAAGTGAACCGTCCCTATATAAGTATAAAGTTATGAAAGAAATGCACTATATACAGTTGAAGAATTATTAGCCCCCCAGTCTTTTCCCCAATTTCTGTTAAAAGAAAAGAAGTTTTTTTTCAACACATTTCTAAATGTAATCGTTTAAAAAACTAATTTCTAATAGCTGATTTCTTTTTTCTTTGCCATGATGACAGTAGGGGCGACGCAGTGGCGCAGTAGTGCCTCACAGCAAGAAGGTCGCTGGTTCGAGCCTCGACTGGGTCAGTTGGCGTTTCTATGTGGAGTTTGCATGTTTTCCCTGCGTTCGCATGAGTTTCCTCCAGGTGCTCTGGTTTCCCCCACAGTCCAAAGACATGCGGTACAGGTGAATAGGGTAGGCTAAATTGTCCGTAGTGTATGAGTGTGAATGAGTGTGAATGGATGTTTCCCAGAGATGGGTTGCAGCTGGAAGGGCATCCGCTGCGTAAAACATGTGCTGGATAAGTTGGCGGTTCATTCCGCTGTGGCAACCCCGGATTAACAAAGGGACTAAGCCGAAAAAGAAAATGAATGAATGAAGGAATGAATGAACTTGATAATGCAGATGTTATTTAATTAAAATAGCTAACTGTTGGTGCAACTCACACCAGACGTGGAGTAACAACAGAACACTTTTTATTTGCAATTGACTCACATAATCTGTGATTGCATAGTCCAAGTTCAAGTGTGTTTTATTTATAATAGACAAATGTGGCTACAATCAAAGTTTGAGAGATCTAACATGAACAACAACTAAATTACTGACCTTCAAACTAAAAACGTTCCTTTTATCCATGCTCTCCTGAAAACCTTGCTCTGCATGTCTCATCAGTGGATTATAGGCTGATAGCGGTATAATGGTGGAAAGTTTCTTGGTGCCGTATGAGCCAAAATCTTTAAGGATGTTAGTACCTTGATAGATCTATGCCGGGAATAATTTAAACAGATCTGAAGGTACAACCTGGTTCAAAAATTATGCACTAACTACAGTATAAAGTGCCTCTGAGTGATCCTAATTAAAAATTCTCAATTTAACTCACTACTAAATAATTAAACTAAATAATTTACAGTTTAAAAAAATTCAAAAGTACTGTCGCCTCACAGCAAGAAGGTTGCTGGTTCAGTTGGCATATCTGTGTGGAGTTTGCATGTTCTCTGTGTTTGAGTGGGTTTCCTCAGGGTGCTCCGGTTTCCCCTGCTGTCCAAAGACATGTGCTATAGGTGAATTGAATAAACTAAATTGGCCGTAGTGTATGTGTGTGTATGTGAGAGTGTATGGGTGTTTCCCAGTACTGGGTTGCAGCTGCAATAGCATCCGCTGTGTAAAACATATGCTGGATAAGTTGGTGGTTCATTCCACTGTGGAGACCCCTGATGAATAAATGGACTAAGCCGAAAAGTAATGTTTCGATTGTTGTGGATGAAAGTGAGGGGCGGGAGGCGGCGGTTGATGTTGGTCTCCATGCCGTCCCTAGCAAGATGCCACTCTGGGCGATCACTCATATTGCTAATGCCAAAATACGCCACTGTTACTTAATGTACCATGAAAAGTAAGTAACGCAACTAGTTACTTTTCTGGGGAGTAACTTACCCCAACACTGGTGATGAGGTCAAGTGCACACGCATACTACTGTTTAAAATATTTATTGTTGTACAAAAGGAAAAAATATATATACTTTCATGAATGTCAGTCCATGAGAAATTTTAGTTTTGGAAAAAAATGTAATCCGTGTTTACACAATAAAATGATCTGTCGACCCAACATATCAAATCCCTGCTACTGACGCTCATTGTTGTACTTTAGAACATGGGTCTGATTTGTAAGCAAATTTGCAGATTTGATCAGAGTATTTCAAAAGGCCTAACCTTGACTGCAGTCGAGACAGAAGCCTGATCCAGATATTGGGTAATTCATTTGATTGAAAGTCATGATGTATCTGTTTACATTTTGCAACATCATACATTTGAGTCAGAATCTGAATTCATGCAATTTGACAAATTATTTACACTGTTGGTTAATTATATGTGACCCTGGGGAACAAGTCACAAGTGTTGATTTTTTATTTTATTTCTTTATGTAGGTAATGCATCACCTAAATGTTTAATATTATATGATAATATTGAGAAAAAAAAAATCATCTTTAAAGTTGTCAGTTGTAAGTTAAATTCTTAGCAATGCACAATACATTCATTCATTCATTTTCTTTTCGGCTTAGTCCCTTTATTAATCTGGGGTCGCCACAGCGGAATGAACCGCCAACTTATCCAGCATATGTTTTTCACAGCGGATGCCCTTCCAGCTGCAACCCATCACTGGGAAACATCCATACACACTCATTCACACACATACACTACGGACAATTTAGCCTACCCAATTTACCTGTACCGCATGTCTTGGACTCGGAGGAAATCCACACGAACACGGGGAGAACATGCAAACTCCACACAGAAAAGCCAACTGACCCTGCCAAGGCTCGAACCAGCGACCTTCTTGCTGTAAATGAATGTGCTACCCACTGCACCACCGTGCAGCCACAATGCACAATACTAATTACATATTATGTTTTGAGGTAGTAAACTTGCAAATAATATCTTAACAGAACATGATCTTTGCTTAATGTTTAAATGATTTTTTGCCACAAAAGATAAATTATGCCTCAAAAAATATCTTATGCAAACTCATGCAACACAAGACTATCTTTGTGGCTTCATAGCATTCCATAATAATCAGTTATTGTTCATATAACTTAATTTGATGTATGTATAATTTTAATAATTATACTAATAATTATTTTCATTTATCAGTTTTTGAAAGACCTCTCTTATGCTCACTGCATTTGATCAAAAACTGTTTCAAGAGTTCACACTTAGCTGATGATTAATAATAAGCTTGTTTGGCATGCTGTCCCGGGAGAGAGCCCTGAGCTCATGAGATCCTCGAGCCCGGGGCTCCCTCCCGTTGCAAGGCGAGAGGGGAGATCGAGCTCAGGTAGATCTCGAGGACTCCCCCTTCGTAGTGTTGAAGAGCAGATAGTAATTCTCTTTAACGAGATAGGTACTACCTAGGGAGCAAATCTATAAGGTGGTCGATCAAATTTAGGTTGCGTGTTTTTAATCGGTGGGAGGAAACCGGAGGGCCCGGAGAAAAACCCACGTGAACACGGGGAGAACATGCAAACTCCGCACAGAAAATGCCTGCTGGTTAGGTAGAGCCTAGGACCATTGACACTCTTGCTGTGAGGCAACAGCGCTAAGCGCTGGGCCACCGTGTCACCCATCTAGAAAAGGGAAGGAGTAGGGGTGGAAGGGGGGATTCTTCAAAGCGAAGATAGCGGTGATATGGAACCCGGGATATTTATAGTAGTTAAGGGATCATCTGATTGGTGCATGTTGATTTGGATAATGTGGGTCCAGCTGCTAGCAATCATAAGCACGTGATCCTCTCGAAATTAGTTTATAAATAAACCCCACTTCAAGAGTTCACACTTAGCTGATGATTAATAATAAGCTTGTTTGGCATGCTGTCCCGGGAGAGAGCCCTGAGCTCATGAGATCCTCGAGCCCGGGGCTCCCTCCCGTTGCAAGGCGAGAGGGGAGATCGAGCTCAGGTAGATCTCGAGGACTCCCCAAAAATGCCTTACAAAGCTCGGGACAGCAGCCGCGTATTGAAGAACCCCCCCAAATGCAGATGGAACAATGCATATTCCGGCTGCTGGATATAACATTGATCGTTTAGGGACAGCGAGGCTCCTGCGGGAGCGGCGAAAAGTAGGACTCTTGCTGGAGTCTAAGCGGGGGTGTGGGAGGGGGCGGGATTGACTCCTGCGGGAGTCGAAGCTCGGAAATCTCCTGCGGGAGCGAGCCGGGGTGGGCGGAATTTTGCAGGGGTCGGGAAAAGTTTTTGGACTGTGAAGACTCCGCAAGAAGGGGTGTGAGGTGGGCTGGGGGGGGCATGAACTCCTGCGGGAGTTGAAGCTCGTTTTAGTCACTCCTGCGGGAGTTAGAGCTGGAGATTGAGGGCCTAGCTGAAGAGGAAAGGGTGGCGGGTTAACTCGCCGAAATAAGATAGAGAGAAAAAAGGGGGGGCGTAGGATCTCGACGCCAGAAGGAAGAAAAGGAGAAGGGGAATCGTGCAAGCGCAAGCCTGCGGGCCTACGTGCATGTAGAGACACACACGCTCGGGCGCGCAAAGCGAGCTTACATACGCGTATGAATACACGTAATGCATATGCACGTTCCCGCACACACATCCTCATCCATACATGCGCATACGCTTGTATATGTTTATATACAAGTGTATATGCATTCCTAGTGGCCATGGGGGGGGGGCGGTGATGACTCCTGCGGGAGTCGAAGCTCGGGGTGACCCCTGCGGGGGTCAGAGCCATGCGGGGGCATTACTCCTGCCGGAGTCTGGGAAAGGGAGGGGGTGGTGAAGACTACGGCAGAAGGTGGCCGGGCGAGACTCCTGCGGGAGTCGAAGCTCGTTTTAGTCACTCCTGCGGGAGTTAGAGCTGAGGATTGAGGGCCTATGGAAAGAGATTAGTGAGGCGAGTACGCTCGCCGAAATTGAGCTAAAGAAAAATGGGGCGGAGAAACTCGACGCCGAAGGAAGAAAAGAAGAAGGGGTATCATTCAGCGCACGCAAGCTAGCCTACGTACGTGGAAGACACGCACGCTAGGGCCTGCAATGCGTGCGCGCAACGCTCCTCGCATACACACGTACTCAAACACGCATGCGTATACGCGAGCATATGAATATATATGCACGCGTGGCTACGCATTCTTAAGGGCTGGGGGGGGGGCAGTGATGACTCCTGCGGGAGTCGAAGCTCGGGGTGACCCCTGCGGGGGTCAGAGCCATGGGGGGGGCGGGGAACCAGTAGGAGTTGGGAGACAGGAGGGGGGCGGTGATGACTCCATCTGGAGATGTGATAGTGAAGGGGTTGGCCTGGGTTGGGCCTAAGGACTCCTGCGGGAGTCGGAGCTCAGGATGGACCCCTGCGGGGGTCCGAGCTGTAGGGAGGGGAGGCAAGCTGTAGCAGAGCTTGGAAGCAGAAAGTACTTGCAAGCATACACATAGCATTCTTACATACAAACTTAAGCATACGTACATCTGCTCATGCGCAGACACGCACACGTGCCCGCATAAGCGTAACACGTGCCCGACCCGCACATGCGCGTTCATTCATGCACCCATACGTTCACACGCACACTAGTGCTCAGGCCTTCACTCATACTTGTATACTCACGTGGGTGCGCACGCGCTCACTCTCCCCTTACTTCCGTACGGCGGGTGCGCACTTAGCTGGATAGAGCCATCTGTGCTTCTTTAAGGTGGAGTTGGCTGAGGCGAATGTATGCTTTGAAGGCATCGGATGACCAGCGGCCTAAGGTCTGAATTTGGTGGGAGGAAAGACCTCTGTGTGCTGCTGTGGTGGCTGCGCCAATTCTGAATGAATGGCTAGAGTATAGTTCGGGGGGAGAAGCCTGAAAGGCGGAGCACCTCTTTTAAGTGTTTTTGAAACCAAAAACGAGTTACTGGACGATTAACGTCATCAGTAAAGAGGGGGGCCCAGGGGGTCAGTATCTTGAGCTCTCCTTAAGTGGAGAAATGCAAGAAGGGTTTGAAAGGGACGTGTGGGGGACGAAATGTTGAAAATATAAATAAAGTGCCCTTTCCCTGACTGATCTGTTTTGCTATGCTTGATGAAAAAGGCTATTGTTTCATCATTTTGCAAGGTTAGATCTGAAATTGTAGGGTGGGTGGCGGGGTTAAATTTGGATGTGATAGCCATTTCTGAACACCTAAGGAAGCCGAAAAAAGCTAAAGTGAACATGGCATCGAGTGTGCGGGCTATATGTTTGGAAAGGTATCCTTTGCGCAGTGTATTTATGCATCTTGACAGTATGTTGAGTGTAATGGGTTGTCTGGTGTCGGGGAGGGGGGGGTGCATTTTTTGGATACCTTTGATAAGGAGGGAAGTTTGTGAATTGGAAATGGCTTCTGAATGGAACCCGTATATCAGTTTATGGAAAAATTGAATCCCGCTGAGGTAGCTTTTTATAGAGCTAGCCTGGATATGTTTGGCAGTGTGCAGGTGGGATATAAATGAGGTGATGGAAAGTAGGGAGAAATCTGGAAATTGTGTGTTGTATAGGGAGTGGAATTGTTTAAAAGTATTCCATGCTGTGAGATATGTTTGCTGGGTTCTGGGAGCGATGGCGTGCAGGATGAGAGATATAGAGGTTTCGTGTAGCTGGTGTAGTGGGTGGTTTATGGTAATATCATTTGTGAATAATGTGGGACAGGCGTTGGATGCAGGTCTGCTTCTGTAGCCAAGAGCCGAAATTTCTGAAAAAGAAAGCGAGAAAGAGAATCAGCAATTAGATTTTTGCAGCCAGGAACATGTTTAGCAGTCATAATGAATTGTTTTTTGGCTGACGTCCATATTAGGCGTCTTAGAAAAGGCATAATTGGTAGTGAATGCGAGCGCCCTTTATTAATGCAATGAACAGTGGCTTCGTTGTCGCAATGAACGAGAATGCTAAAGGTGGACCATTCATCTCCCCACAGGAGAGCAGCGGCGACGATAGGGTAAAGCTCGAAAAGGGCGGATGATTGTTGATTTAATGGTAGATTAAGCATTTGATGGGGCCACGTTGATGCGAACCAGTGGCCCTGGTAGTAACCGCCAAAACCGATAGAGGGAGCTGCGTCGGTGTATAGATTGATGTCTACCGGGGATGAGATAAGGTCGCTATAGAAGAAGGAACAGCCGTTCCATTGCTTAAGGAAAGAAATCCATAAGCCGAGTTCGTTGCGACTGGATTCAGAGAGTGATATTATATCTTCTAAATCATGGACCGTGGTGGAGAGCTGAAGGAGGTGAGTAATAAACGGGCGGCCCTGGGGAATAATGCGCATGGCGAAGTTAAGATGCCCGAGTATAGATAATAATTCGCGCTTGGTGCAGTTCTGTTTCTCTAGAAAATTTTGAGATAGAGAGATTATACGATCGGTTTTCTCTGCAGGAAGAGACGCTTGGAATTTATTAGAGTCTAAATTGATACCCAGGAATTCTATGGAAGTGCTGGGTCCAGATGTTTTCTCCTCTGCGAGGGGGATTCCCAGGTCCGCGAAAACCTTTTGGGTGATCGCTAGGTGCTTAGCCGGGGGCGAGGAGGGGGGAGATACGAGGAGAAAATCATCCAGAAGGTGGATGAGATGCGGGATTTCGTAGTTGTTAGATAAAATCCAGCATAATGCTTCTGAGAGCATATCGAAAATTTTGGGGCTGCTTTTGCAGCCGAAGGTTAGTCGGACTGCAAAGTAGAATTGAGATCGCCAATTAATGCCAAAAAGGTGCCAGAAGTCTGGATGGATTGGCATGATTTTGAATGCGGATGTGATGTCTATTTTCGCTAGCCAAGCGTTGCGACCGGCTGTTTTGATTAGAGTAATGGCTTGTTCAATATCGTGGTAACTAAGCGAGTATTCTTCTGATGGAATAGTGCTGTTAATGCTAGGGAATATGGAATTGTGCGGGGCGGAGAGATCAATAATCAGGCGTTTTTTACCAGAAAATTTTCTAGTTGCAATGCCAATAGGACTAATACGAGAGACGCTGAACGGTGAGGCGGGGAATGGTCCTATCATGAAATTGTTATCGATTTCTTTTTTAATTAACAGATCCACTGTTTCGGGTTCATTAGTTGCGGATTGTAGGTTGGGGCAGAATAAATCGAAGGAAGGGAGTGCTTGAACGCCAGGGTGGAATCCGTGGGTTAGACCTGAAATCAGAAAATCAGAAAAGTTAGTATCAGGGTGATAACGCAATTCGGAAGCCAAATTAGAAATATTCACTGGAGTCGATAGATAATTTCTTGATTTTTTATTTCTTGCTTTCAAGACTTGGCATACAATTTTTGCATGGGCGCCTCCACAGTAATTGCAAATGTGGAGGAATTTGCAAGGGGCCCTGAAACATCTGTTAATATTAAAATTCTGGCAGATGTTGTGTTTTGGAGCGGAGGAGAGAGAAGAAGGGGGGAGCAGAGGAGGCAGGTTATAGCTGGGTGTGTGAGGGACGTAACTGGTAGATTTAGGGGGTTGTGCGGTATCGGAGGAGGGAGTGATAAAGGGGCAGGAAGGTGGTGGGGGTGAAGACTGGAGCGGCAGACGGCGGCAAGATAAATTACGGCATCCTAGAAATACTCGATTATGGAGTTCAAAGTCCAGAGCCCCCAGTAAGGAATTTGATTCCATTGAGTTACTCGAATGGCGCATTTTGCTGAAAACAGTTTATGATATGTATAGAATGTGTGCCCCCATAGGAGAGAGCGCGAGCTCGCGGATAATAGCCATGTAGTCATTGAGCTCGCGCCTCCTATGAGGGAATACTGAGCAGATGACGTCAGTGAAGCGTGCGAAGGCTATGGAGAATTCGGGGTAATGAATAAGTACGGTGATTGTATATTAGAAGAAGATTTGAGGGTGACGGTGAATTCGCCGCAATCTACCGGCGTTCTGGCCGCGGGAGGTGAAATAGGTGAAAGAGTGAAAAAATATCTATATCTGCACCTGAGAGAATTTGGGTTTTTTGTTGTATTGGACACTGCAGGTGGTTCCATGGCTAGAGAATTCTGCGGCGGAGGGAGGGGTGTGGCGTGTAAAGGGTGAATGGGGGGGCGTGACGCGGAAACTGGTGTGGGGGGAGAATGGATATTGCGTTCGGTGCTGGTGTGTGCTGGTGGACGGGTAGAGGAAGGAAGAAAATGGGGTTGAGTTGAAGTAGAAGGTAGGTTGGAGCTAAGAGGGTAGAGGCTGAAGGTTGAGGAGGGAAGGATTGATTTTGGAGGGAAAGAGGGAGAACGGGAATATTAGGGTTGAAATGAGAAGCAGAGGTAGAAGGCATGTGAGGGCTAGTATGAACGCTAGGGGGGCGCTGGAGGCCAGGAGAAGGGGGTGGAGTCCAGGTTGAGGGTAGAACTGATTGGCAGGGTTTATGATCCTGGTGAGAGTCTTGTTGGTGGGAGTTGGGTGACGTAGTTTGGGGTTGCCGTGTTTCCATAGGGTGTTGTCCTGAGGGGGTGTGGTTTGACACATGTTTTTGTTTTGATTTCTTCTTTCCAGGTTGTGACAGGGTTGGATGCGTGTAAGGAGTGTGGCGAGAACTGGTCTTCCGGGTTGTTGGTCTTGCAGATGGGCTGAGTGAGGGGTGAGAGTCTGAGGTGGCGTTGGGAGTATAATTTAAGCAGTTCCGGTTTATTGATGTTTCGGGGAGCGTTGATGCCAAGATCGGCTAGGAGTTTCCGGAGTTCTGGGACGGTGATTCTTTTGGACGGCTGGATGGATGAAGAGGCTGAGGCATAGGATGAGGTAGGAGAAATGTCAATTATTCTTGAGGCTGTGGGAGATGGGGATCTGAGACGGTTTGATCTGGTGGATAATGAGCGTGTAATTCTGCGGCCTCTTGATTGTTCATCGGGTTGAGGCTGTGGATTTTGTGTTGGAAGATTGAATTGAGATGCCGGAGATTCGGTGTTGATTGTATGGATTGTGGGGTTGTTGACCTGTGCATCTGGCGTAATGGTGGCATTGTTGTTGTTGTTGCTGTTGGTATTGCTGCTGCTCATGGTGTTTGTTGTGGAGAATTCGTTGAAGGTGTGATGATAGTTGGAGTTGATTTGTAGAAGCAATTTGGTAGACTCTGAAGAATATGATGGCGGTGGTAGTTGGTGGTAGCGGCAGTCTGAGCAGCGGAAGCAGGCGGTAGTAGGCTGTAGCAGCGTTAGCAGTGATGCTAATGGTAGCTTGGTTAGCCGCAGTAGCTGTGGGAGCGGCAGTGGCTGTGGAAGCAGGCCGAGCAGTGTTGGCTGGTAGTAGCGAGATGAAGCAGGCAGTAGAAGGTGGTTGAAGTATTCTAGTCGAAGGTAGTAATAGGTTGTTGTAGTTGTTGCGGGCTGAAGCAGGCTGAAGTAGCAGGCTGAAGTAGCAGGCTGAAGTAGCAGGCTGAAGCGGCAGCTGAAGCAGTAAGGGCGTTCTTCAAAGCGAAGATAGCGGTGGATATGGAACCCGGGATATTTATAGTAGTTAAGGGATCATCTGATTGGTGCATGTTGATTGGATAATGTGGGTCCAGCCTGCTAGCAATCATAAGCACGTGATCCTCTCGAAATTAGTTTATAAATAAACCCCACTTAAAACAGTACTATATCAGATTATAGTTGTCTCCAAAAATAATATTGTATGTGTTTAGGGACATTTTGTATAATTAACATATAGTTGTATATCCCACCTATGTAATTTTTGACAGTCTCTCTGCATTTTTGAACTATATTCAGTTGCAATTGTCATGAAACAATCACGTCTAATAAGACAAATAAGTCAAACTTGTGTGTGTTAATTAAATCTTTGCATCAAACATCTATTAATTGTGATTTTAGTAATAAAGAATACTAATTTTTGTGTCTGTCCCTATACGTTCTGTTCTGCTCAACTCGGTTACATTGGTCATAAAGTGGCATAACAATATATGAAGCACTGACAGAAAAGCATTTGAGTTTCTCCAAGTGATGTCACTTACTTCCTCTGGCAGGACCCACCAGAAGGCATCAAGGCATGTCATTTATTCGTCTCTCATCAGCTTATAAAAAATGTTTAGTAGTTCCAGGTTTGAGTTTAGAAACTTGAGCTAAAAATGTCAACTCTGCTATTGTCAACTCAGTCACTGGTTTAACAATGTTTAAAGTTAAACAACAATTAATAACTTAATCATATGTTCACACTTGAGCATTTTTTAAATATTTTACATTAACATCAAAAGTGTAAATGTAGGTGTGTACAACACCTGAATATGGAATAAATAAGTTAATAAAGTAAATATAGAATGCATTTAGTTTACCCTATATACAATTATACATTTGTTTTATGTCATTCAAGTTCAAGAAAAACAAATGGAAAATATTTAAAATGTACCCACAATTCTGAAAGGAGTCTGTATGTACTCCAGCAAATGTAGCTGCCAGTGGGCTTAAATGGAACTCACTGAATGATCCACCACAACTATAGTCATAGAAGTGAATTTAAAAAAGTATTATTAATAGTTTCATTAACACTGTTGCCAGCTAACACTAAGTCATAAAGAAGTTTCAGTGATGCAAACAAACTACAAATTTATTACAATCAACGCTGTGAGCAGGGTAGTGGGCAATAAGTTTCCATTAATGTTTACTCTAAACAGCTGATTTTACAGTGCAAAATTAATGTTTTAACTAAAGTAAATTTAATTGAAAGTTTAATTTTTTTTACCAACCGTTTATTTGTAATGTACATACATCATCTAATGTATACATAGAATTTACAGTAGCCTATACAGTATACCAATTACAATTTTACACCCCATCTATTCTTCTTCTGATGAAAACAATTTAAGATATATTGCAGAATGTTGGAAAGCAGCAGCCACTGAATTTCGTATAATGCAACATCCTTCAGAATACCTTGTTTTGTGTTGAAAAGAATAGAGAAATTCAAAAAGATTAAACCATTTGACTTTGAGTAAATGACTGGGACTAGTTCACCTGCCCAAAAAACATAAAGTGGTGCATAAAATACGACAAAACTTAATAAAGAGTGAACTAAGACTATCAAAGAACTGCAAAGTGTAATAAAGTTCATTTTATAATACAGATCATTTTATATTTACACAAGATAACCGCTGGCAAATCTAAATATGGCTATTTCACATTAGTTTATTTGCTTTGAATTACTAAAGCCTGACATGTAGCAACATGTACTTTGATGACAAAATGTCCTCATTTTTAGACATGTAAATGGACTGGGACTTTACTATTTGTCAAATAGCAACGTAATAGCAATTTTAGCAAAACACGGGCTTGGCGGGCCGGCGGTTAAGGGGAGAGACAAGGCTGCAACTGATCTGAACTGGAACAAAACATGAATTAGCACTGCCATCTGCTGGCAATATATCACATTAACAGTAAGACTGATTCACATGAGCTGGTTTCCAATGAAAAGTAATTTTAAACATTAGGGGCATGTGCAGTGTGTGCATCACTTGTATATAGATTTTTTCACTTGTGCAATTATATTTGCTGCATTATTTGTGATTATTCCTATTCCCACTTTTTATTAACATTGTTTTTAACTCAGGCTATGGTTCAGTTCTGTGGCTATTGGGAAGTTTTCATAAATTAATTATTCCAAGGTCTGAAAGCCCTTTGTAGGTACCCTTCCTCTGTGAAAGGAGTGTCTAGTAATGTCATTGGACTTACATATATGTACAACCCCAAATCAGAAAAAAAGTTGGAACAGTATGGAAAACACAAACAAAAAAAGAAATTAGTGATTTCTAAATGTACTTTGACTTCTATTTCATTGCAGACAATACAACACACATTGTTTAATGTGTGTGTGTGTTTTTTTTTTTTTTTATATTCCAATTTTGGTGTTTGCAACACATTCAAAAATAAAAGTTGGATCAGTAAAGCTTCAACCACTTTGTAATGTTGCCATTCCTTTTCACAACACTTAAAAGATAATTAGGGACTAAAGACACCAAGTGATAACGTGTTTCAGATGTAATTTTGTCCTATTCTCTTGCAAACAAGTCTTAAGGTGGACAACAGTACAGGATCTTTGTTGTCACACATTCTCTATTGGGGACAGGTTAGGACTGCAGACAGGCCAGTCAGGTACCTCTTCCTCCACAGCCAGGACTTTGTAATTTGTGCAGAATGTGGTTTTGCATTGTCTTGTTAAAATATGCGTGGGCGCCCCGGGAAAAGAAGGGAGCATATTGTGCTCTATATGTATATCTATATGTACGTTTCAGCATTGTGGCCATCACAGAAGTGCAAGTTACCTTTGCCAGGGGCACTGACACAACCCCATACCATGCCAGACCCTGGCTTTTGAACTTGTTGCTGGTAATAGTACAGTCTGGATGATCCTTTTCTTCTTTGGTCTGGAGCACACAGCGTCCATTTCTCCTAAAAATACCTGAAATACTGATTCATCTGACCACAGTACACATTTCCACTGTGTGATGGTCCATCCCAGATGCCTCAGAGCCTAGAGAAGTCGACTGCGCTTCTGGACACTGTTTACACAGGGCTTCCTTTTGGCACAGTACATATTTAAGTGGCATTTGTAAATGTAACGTATTGTGGTACTTGACAAAGGTTTGTCAAAGTCCAGAACCCCATGTGGTGATATCGCTTATAGATGAATGATGACTCTTGATGCAGTGCCGCCTGAGGGATTGGAGATCACAGTAGTACAGATTAGGCTTGTGCCCTTGTCCTTCATGCAATGAGATTCCTTGAATCTTTTAATTATGTTATGCACTGTTGAAGGTGAAATATCCAAATGTCTTCCTCTCTTCCTTTGAGGAACATTGTTTTTAAACAGTTCAATAATTTTCTCATGCATGTTTTGGCAAACTGTCAATCCTCAGCTCATCTTTGCTCCTAAAGGACTAGACCTTTCTTGGATGCTGCTTTTGTACCAAATCATAATTACAATCACCTGTTGACATCACCTGTTTCAAATCACATCATCATTTAACCAATTTACCTGATTACTAGCCCTAAATTGCTCCTGTCTTAAGTTTTTTACAATGTGTTGCAGGTCTGAATGACAGAAAAGGATGTATATTTACAAGTGAAATGAAATTGACCAGACAAAAGACAAAATATTTTGTGTTCATTTTGTCTGCAAAGTAAATTATATAAGTCAAAGTATAAATAATATAAATAATGAATAATATAAATAATATAATAATAATATAAATAATAATAAGTCAAAGTAAATTTGAAAATCATTCCTTTCTTTTTTTATTTGCGTTTTCTGTACTGTTGCAACTTTTTCGCATTTGAGGTTATTCATATATTTGTGTGAAAAAGTGTTTGCCCCCTTACTGATTTAATTAAAATTAGTGAAATATACTAGTGAAAGAACATAAGTAAATCATTTTAAATGAAGTTTTTTATTATTAAAACATAATGTAACTCTGATTTATCATACCTGAGCTCAATTTCTCTAACCACATCCAGGCCTGATTACTGCCAATCAAGAAATCCATTAAATATTACCTGCCTGAGCAAGTGAAGTAGACCAAAAGATTCTTAAAAGCCAGACATCATGTCAAGATCCAAAGAAATTAAAAAGCAAATGAGAAAGAAAATAATTGAGATGTACCAGTCTGGAAAAGGTTATAATGCCATTTCTAAAGTTGTGAGACTGCAGCGAACCACAAATGGCAAAAACATGGAACAGTGGAGAACCTTCCCAGGAGTGGCAGGCCAACCAAAATTACCCCAAGAGCACAGCCACAACTCATCCAAGAGATCACAACAACATCTAAAGAACTGCAGGCCTCACTTGCCTCAGTTAAGTTCACGACTCCACCATAAGTAAGAGATTTCTTGATGATCCCTTGATGAAGACGTTTTAGGAAAATAATATGGACTGAGGAGTCAAAAGTTGAAGAGATGTGTAACACTGCATTGTAGAAAAAGAACACCATACCAAAAGGAAAAGGTGGTGGTTGTAGTGTGATGGTATGGGGCTGTTTTGCTGCTTTGGGACCTAGAAAAGTTACTGTGATAAATAAAACAATGAATTGTGCTCTATACCAAAATATCCTAAAGGAGAATGTCTGGCCATCTGTTAGGGGCCTCAAGCTGAAGCAACCCTGGGTTCTGCAGCAGGACAATGATCCAAAGCACACCAGCAAGTTCCCTTCTGAATGGCTGAAAAAAAAAAAATCAAGGCTTTGGAGTGGCCTAGTCAAAGTCCTGACCTGAATCCATTTGAGATGCTGTGACATGATCTTAAAAAGGCGGTTCAGGCTTGAGAACCCCCCAATGGGATTGTAATTACAACATTTCTGCAAAGAGTTGGCAAATATTCCTCCACCGCGCTGTAATACGCTTGATTGCTGTTGCTGCTGCAAAGTGTGGCCCAACCAGTTATTAGGTTTAGGGGGCAATTGATTTTTCACGCAGGTCTATGTAGTTTTGTATTTTTCCCTTAATAATAAAAACCTTAATTTCAAAACTATCTTGTTTATCTTTGAATAATATTTAAGTACGTGTGGCGATCTGAAGCACTAAAGTGTGACAAACATACCAAAAATAAGAAATCAGTAAGGGGGCAAACACTTTCCAAACCACTGTATGTGTTATCTTACATATAGCTCCCACTCCATTTACATGAAGCACACACACTGTACATGCCACAAAAAAGCTTGATTTGAGAGGAACCAGCTCTTAGATGGATGGAATTATGTATTAGAGGGAATAAATATAAAGAAACTCTGTTAAAGAGTGTGTGGGTGTTATGCAGCACTGTGGGTTGTACTCAGTATTGGGTTGCAGCTGGGCATCTGCTGTGTAAAACAATTGCAAGAGAAATTCATTCAGCTCTGGTGAACCCTGATAAATCAAGGAATAAGCCGGAAATGTTGGAAATTAAGTTGAATGTCTGGTGTTGCAGGGAAGATGAGAAGTTGTTTTAGCCAGATAATCTTTCATCCATGCCAGGATATCCTCCAGGCATTTGAAGTAGCCAGACAATCCTGTGACATTTCTATAGTTGGCCTTCCGTTCATTAAATTTATGTCTGTATCAGAAAATAAAAACAAATATTTTTTTATATATAATATATTCTAGTACAGGCGACGCAGTGGTGCAGTGGGTAGTACGATAGCCTCACAGCAAGAAGGTTGCTGGTTCGAGCCTCGGCTGGGTCAGTTGGCGTTTCTGTGTGGAGTTTGCATGTTCTCCCCGTGTTGGCGTAGGTTTCCTCTTGGGGGTCTGGTTTCCCTCATAAGTCCAAAAACATGTGTATAGGTGAATTGGGTAGGCTAAAATTGTCCGTAGTGTATGTGTGTGAATGAGTGTGTATGGATGTTTCCCAGTGATGGGTTGCAGCTGGAAGGGTATCCGCTGCGTAAAACATGGATAAGTTGGCGGTTCATTCCGCTGTGGCGACCCCAGATTAATAAAGGGACTAAGCCAAAAAGAAAATGAATGAATGAATATTCTAGTACATTTTTTATTATTATTTTATTCGTATTTTTGGATTTTGGTTAATGTTCAGTGCTTTATTTAAAAAAAACATTTTTGGCAGGCAATAGATTTTATTAAAAGAAAGGAATACTAGTTAATTAATAATGTCATGACATAAAAAGAAGATGTATTGGCCTGTATATTGACTTTCTGCCTTCAAATATAAAGAGTTTTTGTTTATTGGTATTGACCAAAAATTCCATATTGGTGCATTTCTACAATATTTAATTACTAAAATATCTTTTAAAAAAACATTTGAAAAAGTTGGTCAAAATGTATATATTTCACTCACAAAAGGGCACCGATAGCAGTGTTCAGTTGCTTTCAAATAGAATGCATTGTGTGGTATCCAAGGCAGAGAAGGATACAGTCTGCTGCACTCAAAACTTGATCAAATGAAGGAGGAGACAAGAAGTGTTCAGGAAAAAGTGTTCACAGACATACATCATGCCTGTTGACATTGGGATGTGAATATTTCTTTTCTTTTGCTTTCTGTCTACCCTTACAGAATGCCACTCGACCAGACCCTGTGAAGATAAGGTGTTACCCCTAGAAGAGGTGATGCCAACCCTTTGAATATTTAGAGGACAACACAAACACTTAATTCATTCATTTCTTTTTGGCTTAGTCCCTTTATTCATCTTGGGTCGCCACATCGGAATGAACCGTCAACTTATCCAGCGTATGTTTTGCGCAGCGGATGCCCTTCCAGCCGCAACCCATCACTGGGTTGCACACTGCCATAACACACTCATTCACACACAATAGACTACGTACAATTTAGCCTACCCAATTCTGTTGGGGAAACCGGAGCAACCGGAGGAAACCCACGCGGAACACGGTAAGAACATGCAAACTCCACACAGAACTCAACTGATCCAACCGGGTTTAACCAGCGACCTTTTTGCTGTGAGGCGAATGTGTCGATTATATTATTATATTATATTATATTATATTATATTATATTATATTATATTATATTATATTATTCATTCATTCATTTTCTTGTCGGCTTTGTCCCTTGCGGGGTCGCCACAGTGGAATGAACCGCCAACTTATCCAGCACGATTTTACGCAGCGGATGCCCTTCCAGCCGCAACCCATCTCTGGGATCTTCCACACACACATTCGTACTCATACACTATGGACAATTTAGCCTACCCAATTCACCTGTACTGCATGTCTTTGGACTGTGGGGGAAACCGGAGCACCCGGAGGAAACCCACGCGAACGCAGGGAGAACATGCAAACTCCAAACAGAAACACCAACTGACCCAGCCCAGCCGAGGTTCGAACCTGCGACCCAGCGACGTTCTTGCTGTGAGGCAACAGCACTACCTACTGCGCCACTGCGTTGCCCTATAGATATTATATTATATTATATTATATTATATTATATTATATTATATTATATTATATTATATTATATTATATTATATTATATTATATTATATTATATATTTCAAAGTGTTTTCAAGCCAAAAAAAAAAATTGAAAGCAAAATTGTCTTGAACAACACTTGCAATTGACCCTTCGCAGGCAGTTTGATTGACAGGCGTTAGGCTACTATGCATATGGATCGGCTCTGTGTTGATGTTACTGCCACTTTTATAGAAAGATAAAATAATAATATGAAATATGGTAAAATACTGGATGATATCAGGATAGAACAATACAGGCAAATCCCATGGAAAACAGGATGGTTGAGAGATAATGCACAATATTTCAGGTGTGTTTTCTAGGCTACATGGTGGTCTACAGTACCAGCCTTCATGGTACATTCAACTTCCCATTCTGAGGGCCAACAAACCAGTAACTAACATCCCATGCATGCTGGTGAACTGCAATGCTGGAATTTTCCATATTACTACCTTAGTGACAGATTTTATACTTTTACTTCTGAGTGTGCATCATACAATGACAAATAAACCCGTTCTAAATGTATAATTCTGCATGATTTTGCATATATCTGGGAGCAGCTCCTCAGCAATCAGAGAATTCATCCTGGAATTCCATTCAAGCAGTCAGACTTGAGGATAAGTTTACAGTTTATGTCAAATTTAGGCTTACAGTTAGGATTATGTGCTTCTACATCAATTGTTATCCCCTCCAAATTTGGAAGAATTTAGTTATGAGTAGGTTTAGGGGTAAGGATTAGGTATGGATTATATTTTTAAACGATACTGGATACTAGACATCATTCCAATCTGCAGTCAGATTTGGGGATAAGTTTACCGTTTATTTTAAGTTTATGCTTACAGGTAGGGTTATGTGCTTCTATATCACAACTTTGGATGTTCTTCAGTACTTACTTTTTCCAGTAGAGGCCAGCAGAGACCACTGTTAATGCTCTAAATCAGGGGTGCTCAACCCTGCTTCTGGAGATCGACCTTCCTGCTGATTCAGCTCCTACCCTGATCAAACACACCTGAACCAATTAATTAGGACCTGGACAGCACTAGATAATTACAGGCAGGTGTGTTTGATATGGGTTGCAACTGAAATCTGCAGGACGGTAGATCTCCAGGAGCAGGGTTGGTCACCCTTGCTCTAAATGCTGACGCTTATCCAAAGTATGGTGTCCAACCCTGCTCCTGGAGGACCACTGTTTAGTTCAGGGATGGGCAAACTTGATCCTGGAGGGCCGGTGTCCCTGCAGACTTTTGCTCCAACCCTATTCAAACACACCTGCCCGCAGCTTTCGAGTGATCTTGAAGACACTGATTAGTGTGTTCAGGTGTGTTTGACTAATGTTGGAGCAAAAGTCTGCAGGGACACCGGCCCTCCAGGACCAAGTTTGCCCATCCCTGGTTTAATTTCTACATTCTAATAAATTCACCTGGACATGTTTAGAAACTGCATGAATTTGTCAATTTGGATTTTAGCCTGATTAACATAAAAAATGAAATATTCATATCATGTGTTATTATAGCTTGTTGATAATGATAAAATTTACAAAATTACAAAATGCACAACATGATCACCAGCTCATTACTTGGAAATTAGATGAAAATGATCATCATTTTCTCACTGTTGTGTTGGTACAGACTTGCATGACTTTATTTTGGAAAATTTTTGAAAAATGCATTTTGTTCATAAAATAAAAATCAGTAGCTGTGGCCTGATGATAAACGTAAATTTGACAAGAAATTCCATATATCCATATCACAAAAAAAAGTGTTAAAATAAGCAAGAGGCAGCTTTTTAAGCAATTCAAAAAAGGAATAAAACAAAACAGCTTTCTTTTTTTCCACATTTACAGGGCACCTTTTATTTCTTCATTGTCATTTGGTTAATTTTTTCTGGCCTGATGTGGGCAACTGGATAAAACATTATACTTCAATGTTTCCTTCTATTTGTTGAGACAATGTGAAATTTGTAGTTCATTTGAACAACAAAAAGGATGACTTAACTGCAAATTGTTTGCTAATTTTACTTAAATTCTTCATTCATAAATGCAAAATTTTTTTTTGTCTTTAAAAGGAAGTTTGCCACCTATGCAGAGGCTTTAAAAATAATGAAGGGTAGAAGACAAAAAATTGTTTGATTTGTTTCAAGAATATGGTTTTATTTAACCCCTTACAAAGTTTCTATTTATTGTCTGCACAGTATGTTGATTATTTTTGTTATCAAAGTAATTTTATAAATTTTTTTGTTTGTTTTTGTTTAATTTTATGGCTTTATATTTCATTCTTTGTATATCTGACATTTCTCAGTCAGTTTTTGAAAGATTACGTTGAAATTGAGTTTGGCCTAAATTGTTATGTTTTTGAAAGGCAAATAAATAAAAAAATGACAGGGCACCTGACGTACATAAAAGTCACATGATCAATTTTAAAAGCTGTTTCTTTTTTTTTTGTAGAAACTGTTTTCCTTGAGCACGATGCAAGAGCTGCTATAAAAGGCTCTACTGCATTTCTCACAAGTCGATCTGTTCATCCAAAAATTCTGAATACATGGTTCCTCTGTCATTGCTGTGATTAACCTCTATGAAACTCCTCATACTGGCCTCCCCCCATATGATTGGTCCCTAAAAATGATTAGTGTGGTGACTGCAATGTAAGCCTATCTGTCGTCATGATTTTTGGACTGACATTGCAAGAGAAAAACATTATGTTTACATTTCAAATTCAAATTTAATTTGTCACATACACAATCATACACAGTATGATATGAAATGCTTATACGATAAAAACAAAAGACTATCAATAAGAAATGAATTAAGGAATAATATAAGAAATACAACATAGAACAATTTAGATATAGAAGTTATAGCATACATATAAAATATTTTAAAACTTCAGATGTAGAAAACGTAGATATAAAAAAATTGAATAAAATAAAAAAAAATAAGGTGGCACATTGGCTCAATGGTCAGCACTGTCAACTCACAGCAAGAAGGTCGCTGGTTCAAGTCCCAGCTGGACCAGTTGACATTTCTGTGTAGAGTTTGCATGTTCTCCCAGTGCTTGCGTGGGTTTCCTCCGGGTGCTCCGGTTTCCTCCACAGTCCAAAGACATGCGCTATACCAGCCTGATCTCACGAGGAAACGTAAGTATTTTACGTTTTGTCAGTTTAGTGGTTAATTCGTACGAATTCGTACGAGTTCAGTCGTACAAAAATGTACGATTTTAAAAGGAGGTGTGGCACCTAACCCCACCCCTAACCCCAACCGTCATTGGGTGATGGGCAAATCGTACTAATATGTACGAATTAGATCGTACGAATTCATACGAATTAGCCACTAATCAAAAAGTTACGAATTGCCGTGAGATTGCGTTGGCTATACTGTAGGTGAATTGGATGAACTAATTGGTCGTAGTGTATGTGTATGAATGTGAGCATGTATGGGTGTTTCTCAGTACTGGGTTGCTGCTGGAAGGGCATCCGCTGCGTAAAAACATATGCTGGATAAGTTGGGGGTTCAATCCACTGTGGCGACCCCTGATAAACAAGGGAGTAAGCCGAAGGAAAATGAATGAATGAAATTCTAAAAATAACATTGGTTCATAGGAGCTTTGAGTTATCTGTAACAGAAACCAGACTAGCGTGGTCCAGTTTTGTTTTGCACACCAAAGACATTAAATATATAAACACTTCTGTTGGAACAATTCTTTAAAATATTTTCATTTGTGTTCCACAGAAGAAAGACACGAGTTTGGAACAACACGATTTTTCATTTCCAGGGAAACTACTGTGTCCGCTTAAGCATAGAACGTTAAATGCTTCATGGCAGCATTACACATAGTGCTCCCTCAACGCAGATGCCACAAACAGCACTGAAAAGAATCTGTGTTGATGTCTTCACCCGTCACACAGTGGAACATATTGCTTACTAGTGGCACAATGAGACTGGGTGACTTTAGTTACACGTTCCTGTGGACCGGCAGACTGTAACAATGGCCACAGAGGCCCTGCTCCCTACATCTCTGTGATAAGGCCACGATCTGGTTTCACTCCATCCTGCTGGTGCTGATTGACGTCCCTGAATGCAGCTTTTGATGCGAGGCTCCAGTTTAATTAAAGCATTTACCCAGAGATCTGCAGCGAAGTCTGCTGCTGATAAATACTAAATGGACTTCATCCACTAGTGTCCACAGTGCGATGGGAACAGATAGGATTAGGGCAGAATTTGACAGTTTTACAGATGTGTATATTGGGGCCTGGTGAAGAAAGTAGCTCTGGATGATTTCAGAGTGAGCTCTGCCAACACACTTGAGCCTCGGTGGCCCCGAGTAACGGGCAGTGTGAGATTTCACACGGTCGAAACATGGCACTGACTCTCTGGTGTCAGGGTGGCAGTGTTAGAGCGAGGCGGGATCAGCTCTCTATCCACTGGGGCTGATATCAGGGTGTCAGGCTACCTGTGTGGGCTTGCAGGAGTGTGATAAAGTCACCGGCAATCCATCCGCCCGCTGGTGCGACCCTTGAACCCCCTGGCCGTCGTTGAGCTTGAATGCTCACGCTTCGCCATGGCTTTGAAGCGAGGCACTCTTGCAGTGCGCAGATGTGTTGGTGATGAAATCGATGGAGAAAGGGAAAGCTTACTGTAGACTTTGCTATCTACGTTCCATGGTCGACAACAATGTGCGCTGATAGTTCTGAGAGAGGGGGCTTATGGGTGGATGTGCAAAAGCAGGTAACAGATACCCTCCTGTCACCTGTTCCTTACACCACCACTGACAACAAGGACCCCCATTCACTACCGACCCTCCTATTCTTCCCTCCAACTATGAATAAGTAATCGTTCCATCCAAGAGGCGGGTAGGGAACTTGGACCGGACCATTTCATGTGGCAGCCGCGGGTAAAGCGATCTCCCCCATCATGGGCAACCGGAGCCGGAGAGGGCCTCTTCTTCAGCCGGTCTGTAACCCAAGCTGTGGCTCTCACTCTCTCTGTTTACCTGCTGCATCAGGCCGGTCCTTTATTCCAGTGAGTGGCAGCTCAGAGGGGCTCACTTTCACCTCTGTACTATGGCACATTGTAATATTTAATGGCAAACAAGCTCGAGCGGGAGTGTGGGTAACTGAACCCCTGGTTTTCCACCAAGAGATGGAGGCAGTTTGATCTTGGCTGTTGTAGAGCAATACATGTCGAGGTGCAACCTTGGTTTCTGTGGTGGTTTGCCGTGGAATAAAAACAAAATAATTAAGGAAAGTGTCAGAGGATTATTTGCTGATATTATTTGAATCAAGGGATATATGGCTTTCCAAAATGCTTTCCAAATGAGTGTCAAAGTACTGAGAGGATCAGGGAAGCATTATATTGACATTATATCAATTTATATCAAGTTGGGGTGTGTTTCCCAAACAAATAACTTGTGGCTGATGCATCGTACGATACATCGTTTGAGAAAAGAACCATGCTGTGACAAGTGTTTCCCAAAACCGTAGGTGCTTTGTCACAGATCCATAAACACATCCGTGAACCACGCTAGTTATAACATAAAACATCCATAATGATGCTCTAAACAGGGTGGAGTAACAACTTCTTTAGAGAAAAACCCCATAATTTTTGTGCAAATTATACTGTTTTACAATCACACGCATTAAAAAAAAATCCAATATTAGTTTTGGTAAAAACATGCACTTGTTTTCCATATTCATTGAAATATGTAAACGACACACATAGGACGTATACATGTTTCCTTTACAAATATTATTGAGAATATTCCATATGAAATCACTAAGCTAACACGTATTCTAATCTCAAATATTAAATCATATAAATCGTTAATGGTTGTAGGCCTAATTTACAGTAGGCTATTTATTAAGAAATGGAAAAAAAATCATATTTAATAATAATAATCATCATCATCATTATTATTAAGTAGGATCTTGTTTATTTATTTTTTATTTTATTTATTGGAAAAGTCTACTTTTACAATTTGACACATGCAAATCACTGCAGAAATGTTCTAACCAACCCATGTCAAATACAGTACAGATAAATTTCTTAATAAATATCCTATAAATTAAGTCCATTAAAGTATGCTTTTATATATATATATATATATATATATATATATATATATATATATATATATATATATATATATATATATATATATATATATATATATATATATATATATATACACACACACACAGTTGAAGTCAGAATTATTAGCCCCCTTGAATTATTCCCTCCCCTTTTTATTTTTTTCCCAATTTCTGTTTAACGGAGAGATTTCTATCTAATCATAATAGTTTTAATAACTCATTTATAATAACTGATTTATTTTATCTTTGCCATGATGACAGTAAATAATACTTTACTAGATATTTTCAAGACACTTCTAATCAGCTTAACGTGACATTTAAAAGCTTAACTAGGTTAATTAGGTTAACTAGGCAGGTTAGCGTAATTAGGCAAGTTATTGTATATCGACGGTTTGTTCTAAAGACTATAATTTTCTCCCAAAAATGATATTTAAAAAATTAAAAACTGCTTTTATTCTAGCTGAAATAAAACAAATAAGACTTTCTCCAGAAGAAAAAATATTATCAGACATACCAGCCTGATCTCACGAGGAAACCTAAATATTTTACCTTTTGTCAGTTTAGTGGCTAATTCGTACAAATTCGTACGAGTTTAGCTGTATGAAAATGTACGATTTTAAAAAGGAAGCGTGGCACCTAACCCCACCCCTAACCCCAACCGTCATTGGGTGATGAGCATATCGTACTAAATTGTACGAATTAGATCGTACGAATTTATACGAATAAGCAACTAGATCGAAAAGTTACGAATTGCCGTGAGATTGCGTTGGACATAGTGTGAAATTTCCTTGCTCTGTTAAACATCATTTGGGAAATATTTAAAAAAGGGAAAAAAAATCAAAGGGGGGTTATATATATATATATATATATATAGATATATATAGATCTCATGATCACACAATGAATTGGGGTGATTGTGCACGGGTGTGGTGAGAAGTGGCTGGAGAGGTGGCTGGAGAGGGAGAGTGATGATTGGAGCAGCAGGAACATGATGGTGAGGGAGAATGGTGATTGGAGGAACAGGAACGAGCCAGGGATGTGACAATATGCTATATTTATATACTGTATTTGTTTTCACAAGCATTGTGAAGATGTAACATAATTCTACTTTTAACACCTACAGCTTTTATAATGAGCCATGGCTGTGTTCGAAAAAATTTTTTCTTCTTCATACTTCTTTCTTTTCTTCTTTTTTACCTTCTTCATAAGACGAGCGGTATCAAATTCCATTAAAACAACCCACTTCCAGCAGTTCATACTCACATCCAGTATCTCCGTTTGTCATGGGGGCATGCATGAAATGTGTCAGAATAAAAGTGAAAGTTCCAAACTGAAGTTAAAGTTGACAGGAGGTCAGTCAAGTCAGTCAGTCAGTCATTCAGTCGACAGCACCCCTGGTGGATTTATGCGAGAATAGCAGGCGCAAATAGCACTTGCGAGAGAAATTTGAGATCTCAAATTTGAGAACAAAAAATGCAAATATAGGTGCCTCCTGGGACATATTTGGCACTCTCCAGAAATGTATACAGCGGTAAGTTTTCAGAATAAGCCTGGTTTGAGATTTGTACTTTACCAAGGCTTGCAAAAATAAAAACTAAATAAATGACTAAAAAAGATTTAAAAAACAATATTGTTAACAAAATAGAATACTATTTCAGAAAATAAAACAGTATATATATATATATATATATATATATATATATATATATATATATAAGTTTCACCAATAGTCAGTGTTGAGTCATTTGAAACAAATTCAGCATCAACTATTCAGGAATATTTAGCTCACTGCAGATGTGAAAAGAATTTGTGACAGTACAGTATTTCCAACAATCAGAATACAACGGCGGTCACAGTTTCCCTGGATCCCCTTACAAGCTCTACACACAGTACATTTTCAGCTTCACACTGATAAATACTGCAGCCAGCAATGTTCAGCATCAATTATTCACTGACTTTCCAGCTGCTAGTCTTGCAGGTCAAAATTACCTGTGCATTACCCTGTCAACTATAACTGTGATGGGAAATAAAAGAGGAAGTCATACTTAACACACTGTTTATTACTGTAAAAGACAAAAGGCAGGTAATTTCGACAAAAAATGTGCAATTAAATCACTGTGCTGTTTGTATTAACAGGCTTGGTTGTAATCAGGGCTTTACATTAACACCCGCCAACCCGCCAAATGCGGGTAGATTTCAGCCATGGGGGGATTAGACAGACACTCTGACTAGCCACTTTGGCTGGTTGAAGATCATTTTTAAATTATAGTTATCTTAAAAGCAGTGTTCGATAATAGAGATGGCCCAATATGTGTGCAAATCCAGGTCATCTTAGAAACGAGAAGCAGCATGACCGACAAAAATAACATTCGCGCGAGCAAAGGAAAGCAGGTGAATACCGAATGAGCGGACGATCACTCGTGCGCACAGGTGATGTGATGCGTGCGGCTGTTTTAATAGGCATGCGCGCTCCTGTTTCCTGGCGCGAAGCAACCGTCCCTAGAAGAAATGCAACTGCTGCGATCGGTTCTCTTTCAAATAGACTGAACAAAAAGTGATGCTCGTGCACATGCAGTCCTGTTGCTTCCAAAAGCTCTGGATGTTTCTAAAATATGTCTTTTTGTAAGCAGCAGCAGTTGCCGGTTTTGTTTTAACTATTCTTTGAACAGAACAAACTATGTGCCTAACGTTACCCGTGTGCGCGTGATCATCCTTCCATTATCACACGGTATGTTTTTCACCTGTTTCTTTTGCTTACGATTATTTTTGCTAATATTTTTTAATTATTATTGTCACAATAACATTGCTTTAGGAGACTAACTCCTCATGTATGTGTAGTTAACTAGTGATCTGAGAGACATTTAGCCTGGACAGACAAGGCTACTGTGCATAGTTTTAGATACATGGCAGTGATTATTTTTTAAATGTAATTGTTTTTTTAACAAAGGTTTTGTTGACTAAAAAGAGAATGTATACAGCTATTTTTGGCATGTTTGACATATTATTTAACATTTGTGTTTCAGAAATAATTATTTATTTTTGGTGTGGTTAGATATAAATTTGGTAAATCCTCAGTGTTGAGCTCTGAAAAGTCCTGTGAAATGAAAACGAATTACAATGCGACACTGTGAAACCACAGCCCATTTGCTCATGCACATTGAGCAGGGTCATACACAGAAAAAAGTGAAATAAATGAGAAGGCATATAGACATAACACAAGTCTAAATTAAGTCATTTTACCATGCCAAGGTCAAATTTATGCATATAAAATATATTTTCCCAACAACAAATTGTGGCTAGTGAAAATGGCTAGTGGCTAGTAATGTTGGAAAACTACTACTGTAGCTACAGTGGCTGGTGATCAAAAAAGTTAATGTCAAGCCCTGGTTGTAATTATTCCAAACCTAAAACATATTCCAAACCCAAAACTCAGAGTCATGTGGAAGTCTATACTATCTGTTTTTCTCAAATTCAACAGTGGTGCCAAGAGGAGCATTCAAGCACTACCGAGATAACTTTTCTGCTGACTGTGAGAGGAACTTGTACTTGACCTCTTTGCCACATTTCCAAGCCAGTGAAGATGCTTTTTGATTGCTCAGGCACGCTCAGTGAAGAGGAAAATCCACAATGCGAAGACAGGAGGAGAGATCGACAGAGTCCAGAGGCTTTTAGATCAATGCTTTCCCCTGGAGAACTGCTGACTTTTCCCATGTTACAGCATTAAACATGGACCTTGTTCAAGATAAAACTCCCAATGATTTCATTGTTGGGGAAAGCAAGGGCTTACTTTCAGAGTAAATGTAGTATGGAAAGCAAAATGATGAATTTCCCAATGTTTCTGTCCCTATTATCAGATTCTGTGTTACTATAAAGATTAAGATTAGATTATTTTCCAAGTTTGAATATAAATTGCCTAAGTGGAATAAACTAATTCATTGCCTAAGTGTCATGAATTCATTTTGTCCTTTTCCCCTGCTCACTGGAGGAGGTGAAAATAACTGATCAGCTGCCGTACATCTTGTTTGAAGTGACAGGAGGACCTAAGGGAAAACACCCTCATCTTCCACTTCACTAGATGTAGGGCAGGACACTCAGGTTGCATCTCATTTACATTTGACAGCTCACCCCGATCTTAAAGTTGCCCACAACCATCCTTGGAAAAAGATAACTAAGATAACCATCATTTAACTTGGACACCTCAATTGGGTGAGATAAAGATATCTTTTAAAAATATAATTATAAATCTTGTATTGGTTTTTCAATTCGGTTTTTCTATTGCTGTTTTATCAATGGTTCATTGCTTAAATTAATCCCAGATATTTCCAACCAGGGCTTGACATTAACTTTTTTGATCACCAGCCACTGTGGCTAGTAGATTTACTAGATTACTAGCCACTCACCATTTTCACTAGCCACACGTTTCTTGTTGAGAAAATATATTTTATATGCATAAATTTGACTTTGACTTGGTAAAAATTACTTGATTTAGATGTTGTGTTATATCCACATGCTTTCTCATTCATTCAACTTCTTGTGTGTGTTGTGTATTAGCTTGCTCAGTGTGCATGAGCAAATTGGTTGTGTCGCAATACAATTAGTTTTTAATTCACATGACTTTTCAGGGCTCAAAATGAAGGATTTACCAAATTTATCTCTGACCACACCAAATAAGTATTCGTTAGCCACAATTTTTTAATGTGTCAAAACAGGGAAAATATAGCTGTATAGGTGCACTTTTTAATTCAACAAAACTTTTCTTTAAAAAAACATTACATTTAAAAAAAGAATTATTGTCATGTATCTAAAATATGCACAGTAATCTGTCCTGGCTGAAAGTCCCAGATCACCAGTTAACTAAACGGGGAGTAATCTCCCAATAAAGGAATTTTATTGTAAAAAAATATAATTAAACCATATTAACAATAATAACTGTAAGCAAAAGAAAGCAGGTGAAATATACCGTGTTTGATAATGAAAGGATGATCACGCTCACACGGTTATTAAAGGCCTGTTAATAATCTGTTCAAAGAATAATTAAAATGAAAGCAGTGACCGCTGCTGAAAACAAAAGAATATTTGTATTTTTTTTTAAATCTTGAGCTCTTAAAAGCAGCAGGACTGTGGGTGCACGATCATCGCTCTTTGTCCAGTCTATTTTAAAGGAAACCGATCGCACCAGTTGTGCTTCCACTACACTCTCAGAAATAAAGGTATGCGAGCTGTCACTGGGGTGGTACCTTTTCAAAAGGTACACATTTGTACTTGAAGGGTCCATATTGGTACCTCAAAAGTATACAGTATATTAGTACCTAAAAAATTTAAGTGGAACACTTTTGTACTTTTTAGGTACCAATATGTACCCTTGAGGTATTAATATGGACCTTTTAGGTGCAAATTTGTACCTTTTGAAAAGGTACCACCCCAGTGACAGCTCGCGTACCTTTATTTCTGAGTGTAGGCACGGTTACTTTGTGCAAGTAAACGGGAGTGCGCATGCTTTTTAACAGTTGCACGCATCACATCACCTGTGCGCGCGAGTAATCATCCTCTCGTTCGGTATTTACCTGCTTTCTTTTGCTCGCGCGAACACAGTTATTTTTGTCATTCGCGCTGCTTCTCAATTCTAAGATCACATTTGCACGAGTATTGGGCCATGCTTATTGTTGACCCTGCTTTTAAGAAAACTATAATTTAAAAATGATTTCCAACCAGCCAAAGTGGCTGGTGGAGGTGTCTGTCTAACCCGCTAGAGCTGAAATCTACCCGCATTTGGCGGGTTGGTGTTTGTTAATGTACAGCTGTTTCCAACCCAGGCTCATTATTAAAATGTACCCCTATATACATTTCTGGAGATTGCGAAATATGTCCCAGGAGGCTTTGGTATGCTGCTGTCGACTGATTGACTGACTGACTGACTGACCGACCAACCGGCTGATATCACACCCCTCCCTAAACCCAACCGATAGTGTTTTCAAAAGCACCGATTGACCCGATCACCCCCTTCCCTAAACCCAACTGACAGTTTTAAAAAGCAATCCAAAAAAAGAAAAACCCTAGTTGTCACGAGTAAAAAATAGGTGAACTCAAATG
This sequence comes from Danio kyathit, assembly GCA_903798195.1. Lineage (NCBI taxonomy): Eukaryota > Metazoa > Chordata > Actinopteri > Cypriniformes > Danionidae > Danio > Danio kyathit. The sequence goes on along the minus strand of LR812523.1, from coordinate 57,088,671 downwards.
CAGAAAGACAAAGCCTTTATTTAAGGAGTGAGTCTCAGAAAAAGCAACCAGTTGGGTGAAATCTGAAAAAGTGCAGAGGAAAAAATCCAAAACAACAGGACACTCGCTCACTGGCGGTCCTGGACACAAATTCAGGGTGAGTAACAGAATGCTTTACTCAAAGACACAATCGACAACATACTGACAATTATAAAGGGAAATGACGTGCTATAAACAGGAATGAATTAGCTGAAATGACCTGTGCTCCTGTGACTGAAAATAAAAGCAGGTAAATCAAGGTAATCTGTAACACAAAACAGAAGGAGAGAGCAAGAACGCAAGGTACGGTGACACTCGTCAGATTTTTACCGCAATTTCAGATCTTAACACATTCTATTCTATTTATTTATTTGACATGGACATCACAATTACGCTGCACAACCAAATGCATTTGTTTAAGTGTTTTAGCCGACTTGCTAATTCTCAACACCTGTTCATGGGAGGCTTGACAAAATGGAAATAAAATAGATACATATACACAACATTATAATTCTTTACATAAAATTACTGTAAGGCAAAAGCAAAGGCGGCATGATCAAACAAACTAATAGTAGACTATTTGTGCAAACACTGCTGTTTTGTTTTTAAACCCTTTTTAAGAACACTACTAAACATATCTATATTACTTTCAAATTTTACACTAACAGGTAAATCATTTCTCAATTTGGTTCCCTTAACAGAAAAAATAGATGAGGTCTTACACTTTGGCACTAGACAATCACCATTAGCAGTTGCTCATGTGACTCTGTGAGAGGTCTGATGCCTACTGATTAGATCTGAAAACACCACTGGAACATGATTATTTAAACACTTAATTTACGATAATTAAATGTAATAAAACTATCAACATTAAAAATGTTATGTTTACATAAAACTTCACTATGATGCCATCGCATAAGCGTTTAGTCCATAATTGTAACTTCTTGTTTATATATCTAGTCAATAGGCTTCAATGTAATTGATTTTTGTGACCACGATGTAATCCAATATGTCAATTGAGAGAATATCATTGTGCATGTATAGACCATTTCAATGTCACTGTCACTGACACTGACCATGTCACTGGCCCATGAACACTTCCTGCTTCTTACCAAACAATTTCAGAAATGTAACAACAGGCAATTTAATCATATCTTAATGCTAAAATGGCTGCCATAACATTATTTATTAATGTGTGGAGCTTTTTGGATTGTTGGAAGCAATGTAAATTCAAAATGTAATACAGGAAATACATTAGGACCATTGTTATTGTTTACATCCCTCGAAATGGTCTATAATTTAGCAGTTTGATATGTTAAAAATCTTCTAACAAAATGAAAACAGTTTAGACTTGGCTTGACCTTCTTGCACATTTTTAACATGACTATTAAATTTTTAATTAATGGCTAGAGTTATGCCAAGATACTAATTTATTCACTTCTTCAATAACTTTATTTTTAAGCAGCACCTCAAATGTATCCCTTGCAGGCCTCTTTCTTATGAAGAAGCAGATAGAAACTGTTTTCTTGACATTTAACATTAAATGAGACAGCTCAAGCCATCTTGAAATATGTTGTAAAGCCTGGGTCAGTTGCTCACCTGCCCATCAAGGTGTTTTAGCAGACACATACAGTAGGTGACTGTGTCATCTGCATATACAGTAACTGGCAGTTAACCCCTGGGCAGCAATCTGGAAGATCATTTATGTACATTGTTATCAACACTGGGCCAAGAACAGACCTAGAACAAAACTCACTCTGTTATTTACTTGTTTTTTTTGTTTTTTTTGCCTTTTGTTTTTGTTTTAACTGCTTTTTCTCTGCATCTCAAGTCCGCCGACGTACATAACGAGCTACTGGGCAAACTGGTAACAGCGGAAAAGCCATCTACACAGAGGTAAGCGGTCAGCTGGTATCGGGAAAAGAAACAGAAGCCGTCGGAGGTGTCATACTGTCCCTTAGCCAGGGATGGGCAAAAATACATTGAAATGTACTTTAAAATAAATACAAAAAATATCAATTTTACATGTATCAAAATAAATTACAAATACAGCAGCCACATCAAGTATCAAAATAAAATTTTGTATTTTGAAAATGCAAAATACTTTTACAAGTGAACATCAAATTTCTTTGCAAACCTTCAATCGATAGGCCTGTTTGATTCACCATTAAACTGACTTACTCTTTTATTTTAGCATACATTTTGTACAAATTTCATACAGAAAGTCCTGTCTTGAAGATGATCTCTTTAATCATGGTAAAAACCATGTAATGCAGATAATGAGTTGGAATATAGTACTATATACAGTTGAAACCAGAGGTTTAAATACACTGTATAAAAAGGCACATAGCCATTTAAAAAAAAGTCAGATGTTAATGTGACTAAACTTTTTCTCTTCTAGGTAAGTTAGGATTATCAATTTTTTTTTCTGTTATGCTTAATAGCAGAATAATGATGAGAGAGATATTTTTTGAGAAATGAACAACATGAAAATCAACAAGCCAGAATCAACAAAAAAGCCAGATTACAATTTGCTAAATTACATTGGGAAAAAGAATAATTTTTGGAGAAATGTCCTGTGGTCTGATGGAAATAAGATTGAACTGTTTGGCCATAATGACCAGTGTTACATTTGGAGGACAAAGGGGAAAGCTTACAAGCCTAGAAACACCATTTTGCTGCAGGCGGGACTGGTCCACTTCACAGCATAGATGGCATCATGAAGAAAGAACATTATGTAAAAATACTGAAGCAACATCTCAATGTTTTGGAGTGACCATCACAAAGCCCTGACTCAATCCTATAGGAAATTTGTGGGCAGAGTTGAAAAAGCTTGTGCGAGGAAGACAAATCTGACTCAGTTACACCAATTCTGTCAGGAGGAATGGGCCAACATTCCTTCAAATTATTGTGAGAAGCTTGTGGAAGGGTACTCAAAACATTTGACCAAAGTTATAGTTTAAAAGCAAAGCTAAAAAATACCAAGGAAATGTATGTAAACTTTTGACTGTCTAAAAATTAATAAAAAATTCTCAAAAAAAAAAATAAATTCTCTCATTATTCTGGCATTTAGCAAATGTAAATCGTTTAGGTAATCCTAACAGACCTAAAATAGTAAACGTTTAGTATGATTAACCATCAGACGATTAAAAAAAAAAAAAAGATTATGTTGCTTTTTTTAGAGTGTATCTAAGCTTCTGGTTTCAACTGCACTGTATATATTGAGTCCTGAATGGAAAGTAACGTTCGATTTCGATCGGGTCTGAAACCACATGATCGGGCCTGGATTCCGATCACGTGAGCGCACCTGGACATCCCTAATTGTCAACATCTATGTTTGTTAAGTTTATTTTCTCCAATTAGAGTTTTTCTTAGTCGCTTTGGTACATTTTCAGCCAGATCTCACAAAGAAATGTAACTATTTTATGTTTTGTCAGTTTAGTGGCTAATTCGTACTAATTTGAACGAGTTCAGTCGTATACAAATGTATGATTTTAAAGAGATGGTGTGACACCCAACACCACCCCTAAACACCACTGTCATTGTGGGTTAAGCAACTGGTACTATATTGTATGAATGAGAACGTACAAATTCATATGAATTAACCACTAAATCAAAAAGTTACAAATTGCGCAGTAGGTAGTGCTGTCGCCTCACAGTAAGAAGGTCGCTGGTTCGAGCCTCGTCTGGGTCAGTTGGCATTTCTGTGTGGAGTTTGCATGTTCTAGAGAAAGCGTATGGGTGTTTCCCAGTGATGGGTTGCAGCTGGAAGCGCATCTGCTGTGTAAAACCTATGCTGAATAAGTTGGCGGTTCATTCCGCTGTGGCAACCCCAGATTAATAAAGGGACTAAGCCGACAAGAAAATGAATGAATGAATGTTGATCAAAATGTATTGATTAAATGCTTGCATAAAGGCTGATTTATACTTTATGTGGCCTTTGTGTGGTCGCATACCCCTCACCATGGTTGACGCTGACACGCACCTCTCAAAAGATGTAACTACATGTCGCAACGATGCGTAGCGCAAGCTCTGTGATTGGTCGGCTTGGTAACTTTGACTAGTGTGGGCGGAGCATAGAGCTGTGTGAACCCATTGGAGCGAGTGTTTAAAAGTGTCAAGTCTCGTGAAGGAGCTCAAGATGGAAACTGTTGTTTTGTGTTTACCTTATGATTAATGTGGTTGCACGTCCGCTGGTTCCAGTTTCTGAATGAGCGTGATTTAGCTGCTTGTACATTAAGCTTGCGTTCGGAAAATCTAAAACACCCTCAACGAAACATGACACAGAGGAAAAAAAAATCGTACTGCTAGCTAGCGATCATAGATATATACACTAGATATCACATGGGGACCCTGAGCATGCGTCAATAGCGCCGCCACATTGGTACAGTGCTCCTAGGATAAATGTCCTTCAACCGCACTAGTCAAGACAGTGTGCCAATGTGAAGATGCTGGACTTTAGCGCTGTGTACGGGTGTAGTAACGAGCAAACAAAGAAAACAAACCACAAAGGCATCACATTTCATAGGTAAGATTTCGTTTTTGATGTTTTTGTATGTTATGAACTTTTGTGCTTAACAAGTAACATTATTGATGATAATACAGTCTCTTACTGCAGTGACCTCAAGGAAAAGTAGCACCAACTTGCACTAAATTCTAGGCTTATGCTAGTTTTGTTGAATAAAATAAGCAAACAATGTTATGAAATATGACAAGAAGATGCTGCGCTGCCAGAAAACTTGTATTATTGTCGGCTAAGTGAACGAGTCGTTCATAACGGAGATTCATTCACAAACGAATCGCTCCCTCCATCAGAATGAAGTGAAAGCAGGAGGTGTGTTTCAGGACATGGATTAGATAAAATTAAACAGGGAAGGACGGTAATGCATTTCCATGCACACAAACACTTGGTCACGTGCGGTCACATCCATCAATGTAGAAAAGTGATGTAAAATTATAATATTTCGTAATTCAAAAAAATATTTGCATACGGACCACCGGGGAAAACCGGGGAAAACTCCCGATCATAGATATATGTGTATATGTGTATTTCGCTGGCTTTGGATGGCCACAGTCCTCCACTTCACCATGGTCCTGCATTCATTTCAAAGGAATGCTACCCTGTACTAAAATGGCGGCTCTATTGACGCATTCCATCTAATAGACAACAGTAGGGTAGGCGACATCTAATGTATATATCTATGGCTAGCGATTCTGAAGAGTTATTGCAGAGCAACACAAACAGCACACAGAAGTATAAATGTGCGGCTACATGCAAGGCATGCACCATGGGTCATGCCAATCACTCGACACAGAAGTATAAACCAGCCTTAAGTCTTTACATGCAAAATGGCAGAACAAGTTGTCATAATATTTTGTTATAATGCAAAACAAAAAACTTGCCATAGTTTATGTCAGAACATCCCTCCAGAGTACACTGTTATACTGACAACATGACTAGGTAATTTGACTGTCTTATCCATTCACAATGACACAAGGATTTATCATTCTGATGGCACTGATATGTACATCGATACAGAAATTTAAGAAGAACTGATTATGAGCAAGAGACTGGCTTTTGCAGGTTTTGAGAAATGCACTTACTGTTTTCCAAACTTCAATACTTGTCTGAGAAATGTACCAAAGCTACTAAGAAAAACTGTAACAGCCACAGAGACCATGGTCAAGGAAGCTGTCCTGTCACGGGCAGGAAGGCCATTTATAATTCTGCTCTACCATAGCCTGTCATCAGTTCCAAGACAGACAGGTGGGTGGATGGACGGACGGACGGACGGACGGACGGACGGACGGACGGACGGACGGACGGACGGACGGACGGACGGACAGACAGACAGACAGACAGACAGACAGACAGACAGACAGACAGATAGATAGATAGATAGATAGATAGAAATTCTATCTCAGTCCCTGCTTGCATGTGGTTTCAGATACTTTCAAGGACCACTGCCAATGGTGAGGACTGCCATATACCACTAGCTGTCAAATTGAATAATGTGCTGCTTTCTGATAGCATCTAGATGATATAATCCCTTGGGCTACTGGCCTTTTCTTTTGATGAATGAATCCCCACACCAGACAATTCCAGCCCCCGGTTGCCCAAAGATGGAAGTGTTCTTATAAGAAAACAGAGGCATTTAATGGTTCATTGTTTGACTGCTTGAATGATTTTTGCCTCAATACCCAGCAGAGCTGGCTCAGCAGTAGAAGGCACTGAGATCTGCCTGAATTCATATAAGCCACTACCTTTTGATTGTCATATAACATGTCATAACTGTAAAGACACAGATCTGATGCCACACAGACATGAGAGATGCCAGATGCTGTGTATGACATATGCCACCTGTCACATCTGCTTGTTAAAGCTGACACACTGCATGGACGAGATATTTCTGTGTGGCTGTCAGTGATGCCATCATATTGTGTAAAGAAAATGAATGAAATTCCTTAGTCCAGCTGGTACTAATATCACATGGTTTCCATAAAATATGGTACAAAATTAATTTACTCATTCACACACATACACAATGGACAATTTAGCTTACCTAATTCACCTATACCACATGTCTTCGGACTGTGGGGGAAACCGGAGCACCTGGAGAAAACCCATGCAAACAGAGGGAGAACATGCAAACTTCACACAGAAATGCCAACTGACCTAGCCGAGGCTCGAACCAGCAACCTTCTTGCTGTGAGGCGAACGTGCAACACACTGCGCCACCATGACACCATGGTATAAAATAATAATATTAATCTATTATGGTATTCTTATGGAGGGGACATGGTGGCTAAGTGTGTAGCATTGTTGCCTCACAACAAGGAAATATGTGGTTTAGTTCCAGGTGGGCCAGGATGCCTTTCTGTGTTTGCAAGTTCTTTATGTGTTAGCGTGGGTTTCTTCTTCCATATGATTTTGTGAATAAGTCAAAAGGAGGTAGTGATGGTGGCTCTGATGGTGGAACAATTAGTGAGAATTCTCAAAATTAGTCACTGTGTACAAACAAGAATGTTTCATGCAGAGAAAGCTCATGTTTGGACATTAACCTTTGATTGAAGTCTTCTCGATTCATGAAGTCTTCTTGATTAGACACACTGACTAATTTTGAAATTATTTCAGGCAGACATGAGAAATTGACAGCCTACATGTGTGTGTTTGATTTATTACAAACAAATGTGGCTAATTTCCTCATAAACACGATAAATTAACAAAAGATGCAACTAAACAGACCTTATTCCTCATTGGGGTGGAGTTGAATACATTTATAAACTTTATATCCTGCATTTTGTGTTTTTACGAACTGTAAAGCGATGACTTAAGGAGTTGTTGTTTAGCAACACAAAATGGTTGCTGGCATTGGCTTTATTCAAAGGAACTTTGCTGGGTCTCTCATTTTCAAAATAAGAGTCCCACATATACATAGTAAAGGCCGATTTATACTTCTGCGTCAAGCGCACGCGTATGCTACAGCGCAGCCTACGCGTGGAAGCGCACCTCTCAAAAAATGTAACGCGTACGCGTAGCGCAAGCTCTGTGATTGGTCGGCTTGGTAGCGCTGACGAGTGTGGGTGGAGGTGAGAGCCGCGCGCCCGATGCAGCGAGTGTTTACAAGTGTGGAGTCCCGTGAAGGAGCTCCGGATGGAGACTGTTGTTTTGTGTTTACCTCATGATTAAAGTTGTTCCACGTCCGACGATTCCCGCCTCAAAATGAGCGAGTTTGAGCCACTTGTACATTAAGGAAGTGTTCAGGAAAAACAAAAAAACTAGCGAAGAAACTAGACACAGAGAAACATAAACACCTACTGCCAGCTAGCGTTTCGGAAGTCTGAGAAACAGAAACAGTGTGCAGAAGTCTAAATGCACGGCTACGCGCGAGGCTTGTGCCGTGGGTCACGCCGATCACTTGACGCAGAAGTATAAACCAGGCTTGAGGCTTGCGCCGTGGGTTACGGCGATCACTTGACGCAGAAGTATAAACCAGGCTTTAGTTTAATGTAAACGTAGATAAACATAATGGGCAAGCTACTTGAAAATGTAGTGAGCTAAGCTATTAGCTACTTTACTTAAGATGTAGCTTTACTACACTAAAAGCTACCCTCTGGGAAATGTACAGTAGCAAGCTAAGCCAAAAGTTACTTGGCAAAAGTAGCTTAGCTACATCTAAGCTATTTTTGCAATTTTAATTTTTAAATCGAAGCAACTTAAATTGAAGTCAATCACATCTTAGTGAGCAATAAAACTGTCAATGAAACAAGAGGCATCATTGTTGAGTTCAATTATTTACTGCAAATAATATGCTGTACTAAACAGAAACAAATTATAGTATATAACAACAAAAACAAACAATCCAATATGTTACACATTTAAAATACTATAGTCATTTATATTAAAGGGAAATGTTTAGGAATAAGCAATATATTGTGTATATACAGTATATTTACAACTCTTTATTAATGAATTACACTACATAATGTAGTATCATTAGTAACTATCATGAACTAAAAGTAATTACCATAGTACACTTTAGCCTTTACTACAGTAAACTATATACAGTATATTTAATAGTTCACTATTGTGTAGTTCAAAAACATTATAGTACTTACTATAAATTACTAAAGTATTTTTTTCAGCATTAGAATTAACGTGTCTTAGCGTCTTAACATGTACTTCTTGAGGTTTGGTCACGAGGAATCCTGCTTTAGAAATAACTCCTCTCCCTCAGTCACCTTTCTGTCAAGCAAGTTTCTTGCGTTAGCCTAATTGGTTGGTAATGTCACCAGAGCGAGACGTGGCAGTAACGCACCAAAAGGTTTGTTGGCGACCACTGTAAAACTGGAAGAAGAAATAGTCATTCTTGCCATATTAACTTTTATTGGCTAGACACCGGCCTCACAGCTCTGTGAATGACGGCGCAGTCACTTATTCATCTGCGATCGATAATGTAGCTTGTGTGGACGCTACTGTGCTAATTGACTAAAAAAATTGCTTCGCTACTGAAAAGCTATTTAAATTATAAAGTAGCGATGCTACCGCCATGCTACTAAGAAATGTAGTTAAGCTAATAGCGTCACTACTTGTAGGGACGCTACTGCCCAACACTGAAAATTACCATTGATGTGATCTCACTATAGCAGACATTGTGGCCACTCAAATGCAGCCTGAGGCATGTATTAAATGTGCAACATATCAGTCTGTGTTTTGGCTGCCAATCTTTTGATGACTCAGCTAATCAAATGTTGAGGGTGTGCTAATGAATAATCCCAGCATAGACTCATTCTGAAAACATAGCCCTATATACATTTCTGGAGATTGCGAATTATGTAGCCTGAAGTACGTATGGTTGCATTTCGACTTTATATAGCACCTTTAAATGCTCCGACAGTTGGAGAAACACTTGCCCTAAGCGTATTTAGAAGAGCACAAAACACAAAAATGTTTTGGTGGACACGTCCCTTTCCTCATGCACTAATTTCCCAAAATGTAAAGTAGTTACAATTCCCTGTAAGATTCAATTCAATTTAATTCAATTCATGTTTATTTATATAGCGCTTTTCACAATGTAGATTGTGTCAAAGGAGCTTAACATAGTTCTAGTAAAGTCCAGATTTCAGAGTTGAAGTTAAGTTTAGTTCAGTAAGGTTTAAGTTTCACTGCTTAAGTTTAAACACTGAAGAGCAAATCCACCGATGCGTAGCTCCACAAGTCCCGATCCACGCAAGCCGGTGGTGACAGTGGCGAGGAAAAAAAACTTCACCAATTGACAAAGTGAAGGGAAAAAAAAACCTAGAGAGGAACTAGGCTCTGTTGGGCACGACCATTATTCTACTGGCCAAACTTCCTGTGTGGAGCTGCAGTCTAGGTGCTGGAGGCTGGAATAAGCTGGACGTCCATTGTGGAGAAGCTGCAGGTATATGTAGGGCACCGGCGGGAGGTCAGGCTGGTCCACATGATCAATGCGGGGACTCTTCTGTCACGGTGGTCTTTCTGGAATCAGTTTTTGATGCAATAGTTCATCATTTTATCTCATACAGCTTGCCCAAAATAGGCTCATTTTGAAAACAGACCCCTATATACATTTCTGAAGATCGCAAACTATGCAGCCAGATGAACCTATGGCTGCATTTCGTTTTTAAAACAAACACTATGTGGCGGTATGACGCTGTTCCTTTTCTTGCTTAGCTGACCACTTACCTTCGTATAGACAGCTTTTGTGTTGTTACTAGTTTGTCTAATGGCTCCCCAAGTACGTCGGCAGATTTGAGATGCAGAGCTGAGTTGACTGCGATGATGGGGTTTGAGCCCAGCGAAGAACGATTCCAGAAAGCTGATAAGACAAAAACATGAAGGCAAAAAAAATTAATAAACAAAGTAAATAACAGGGTGAGAATGTGGTAAAATCTGAAAACGTGGTAAAAATCAGGCTGCCACAAGGGCTTTTCTTTTTCTGGGTTACTTTTGAAAACCCTATCGGTTGGGTTTAGGGAGGGAGGAGGGTGGGCAAGTCAGTTGATCAGTCAGTCAACACTGGCCTCTGGGGGATTTATGCGAGAGGAGCAGGCACGAGTGGCACTTGCAAGAGAATTTTGAGATCTGAAAAGGCATACACAGCGGATTCGTGAAAACAAAAAAACATGCCTCCTGGGACGTATTTGACACTCTCAAGAAAAGTATATAGGGGTACGTAATCAGAATGAGCCTGAGTTCAGTTTGCCATAGTGGTCGACTGGGCATTTAATGAACTTATCCATACAGTACATAGCTTTTTACAATGGGATAGATTGCTGCTATAAGGTGGAATTATGCAATGGAAAGAAATGTTTGTTGATCTCTGGCAGCAGTATTCCTGCTAATGTTTTCTTTAGGATCTTTTTTTTAAGTCCACTATCACTAGTCCATTATCACCCGAACACATTTGCCATTAAAAGGTGACAAGCGATGACTGTTTGGAAAGCAATGTGTAGTGTGACATGTTTTTTTTTTTCCATGACACAACTAGAAATCAGTAGGCAAATGCATCATAGTCACTCATCAGCTCAAACTGCCTATGGGTTTCTCAACTCTTCCACCAAGATCCACTTTATTGTACAGTTTAGCTTTAACCCTATTCAAATTGCAGTAAAAGCTGTGTCCCTACCTTTAGTAAGTTGTTCAACATTGGTTTTGTGTTGCCTTTGTTGAGTTCCAACATGTGGCTAGTGAAGTGGATAGAGATAAAGATCTGGAAAACCTCAAAGAAACGTTCCTTCAAAGGAAATGGCACTGTGTGCTCACTGGTGCGTTCAATCAAAGCCCCGATGCTTAGAATGCAAGATCACAACAAACACCTGTTGACTTCAACAGACTTCTACAATAGACTTCTACAATCTGTAGCCATTTGCTCAAATACAAGCCTTCTTATGTTCACTTGAACAGGTCTAGGTTCTTGAATAAAACTGTCAGTAAAAATTCATCATATTAAAACAAACATCCAGTACTCAAATCATTAGCAGTCAAATAATAATAATAAAAAAATAGTATTTTATTCAATTTAGTCCAGGTGGCAATGACTGACATTTTAAATCGGGGGATGATGGTCTAGTATCAAGTCTATGTTTTTTGGCTGGCAATAATTAGCCATATTTACAGATTTAGACGGTTAATCTGCCTTCTCATAGATATAATGCAGACAAACAAACAGATTAGCTGATCTGTTACCAAGGATAAACCTTTAAAACCCTAAAACCAAGATCATTCCATATGGTCCACTTCTGGAGAGCTAACGTTACTCATACCCAAACAAAGTTTTTTTTCCTGATGAACAGATTGAATTCTCTTAAATTCCTCAGCAATCACTTCTAAGCTATTTACTGTAGTCTCTCTACATTTATTAGATGTCAAATTTCAAATAAATATATTGCTATTTTGACGAATTGTCATTTTACACATTAAATGTGAACAATTTCATATTAGATTTGAATAATTGTCTACATATTAATACCACATATACATTTCACATTACTCAGAAAAATAACTGTAAATTGTAATTCTTGAGAAACTGAAAATCTAAAATTAAAATCTAAAAAATATAATATTCCCAAATCACAAATAAAATATAGCCATTTAAAGCTTTTTTTCTTTCCTTTTTGTAAAGAAAATTAAACTTTTTATTTGTTTTGAAATTCAGGGTTATTCCACCAAATATCGCTTTCTTAACACTTCTAAAGTTAACATTGGTATTTGCTACATTGGTAAAAAATCTGAAAATGTGACAACTTGTTTGTTTTTTTTTGGACCAATAGTCATTTTATGGACAAAATGTAAAAAATAAATAAATAAATAAATAAATAAAAATTATATATATATATATATATATATATATATATAAAAAAAAAAAAAATATATATATATATATATATATATATATATATATATATATATATATATATATATATATATATATAGTTGAAATAAATACCTGCAGAATAAAACCATAGTTACAACTTAAACACAATCAGAAGCACAACTGTATATTGTAATTTATACATGTATATAATCTAAGATTACACTGAAATTTTATTTTATTATTAAATAATTTGCTATTTTACTTTTTTCCAAAATAAAACATGAGTAATGTAAACGAATATATTTTATATTTTCCAGTTTGTCCATATTTAATAATTTACAGTAAGTTGTACATTTTGTTTTATTCTGTACTACGAATGACATTTCTTTCAAATCTAAAACAAAAATGTTGATAAAAGATGTTTAAAACAGATGCCATATTTTCAGATGTTTTACCAGTAGACCAAATACCAATGTTTTAACTTAAGTAGGATTAGGGAAGCAGCATTTGGTCATTTTGAACAAATGAAAACAAATGTTATTTTGACCAATTTCTGCAAAAAAATGAAAAACACACTTGGATGTTTTTTTTTTTTTTTTTTTTGTCAGTGTCTGAATCAGATTTTGATGGTCTTGGTTTAAATCCTTAAAATCAGCCTCCTGAGCTAATCCCTATTAAAAGTTTTACCCAGCGGAGCAATACTGAAAAAACAGACTAATTCCTAAAACAGAGATAATCAGAGACATTAATAGGGTTGACCCCTAATAGGTTTCATTTTAAGCACAGCCCCCTGTTGTGTGTCGCAAGATGAACCGAATCTCTAAAAAGGATAAGCCTAAAACACAGCATTCTTGGGGACTCAACTGCAGCAATGTTTAACTCCAACATTAATAAAACACACCAGAAGCAGCTAATCAAGCTAATTGAACACCTCTGACCTAAATGTAATGCTGCATCCAAAATTCCTCCCTATACCCTCATTCACTACTCCCTATAGCACAATAATAAAGTCTATTTGAAGGACTGAATGAAAATGAGGGAGCTAAATTTAGGTACTGAGTGCACAGAAGGGATGCTGATTAGATTGTGTTGGTTGATAAATCCCTCAGATGGATTAGATTTTTAACTTTTTTGTCAGACCCTGTGTTTTTAACACTTAGTGAGCTGTCTAATAGCACTGAAACAACGTATTTTGATTTCTGTCATGTTTATTTATTTATTTATTTATTTATTTATTTATTTATTTATTTATTTATGTTTTAATGCCATATCAGCAGCATTGGCTATATTAATGGCAAGACATGTACTAAATATACAATACATAACATGCAATCATATCCGTTTCATAACAAACATACATTGTACAAAAAACATACAAATAGCAACAACACTGAAAGGAGTCATATACAATCTTTTAGGATTTCTGTCATGTAGGCCTATACAAATGTCACTTTAACTTATTTTATTTTAAAACTTAGACCAACTAGATTCTGTCAGCCTGATCTTACAAGGAAACGTAACTATATTAAGTTTTGTGAGTTAAGTGGCCAATTTTTACAAATTCATACGAGTTCAGTCATACGAAAGCATATGATTTTTAATAGGAGGTGTGGCACCAAACCTTACACCTAAACTCAACCATCATTGGAAAATCATACTAAAATGAATGAATGAGATTGTATGAATTCCAACGAATTAGCCACTGAAACAAAAATTTACAAATTGGCGTGAGATATCTTTGGATTCCGCTGTGAATGCCATCTTGTGGTCAGATGTGGAAATTCCCAACTGTCGAGTGTACAGTATATGGCTTGTACACTTGTTATTGTGGTGCATTGTGGGATAACTGGGATGGATTATGCACTTCAAAATGTCCTTAGGTTTTGGAAACCACTATAAATTGCTGTTCACTCAAATAGTGCTACTGTATAAGGGTAAAAGGGTGCTTTCACACTAGCACTTTTGGTCCGCACCCTGGTTCATTTGACGTCAAAGTACGGTACGTTTAGCTAGTGTGAACGCTGTGCGCACCTGCGAACTCTGGTCTGGTTCATTTTTGATTTGTATGCAATCGTACCAAATAACAGAATTTAACTGACAACTGTAAAACAAACTTTAGTTTTCAGGACATTCATTTGTGTATGCTTGTCTGTGCATCACCTAACGTTACCTTGGTGACAAGGAGGACTGTCCCAGTGCAAACACAGTGATAATGTCTGCTGATCTCTTCCAAAAATTACTTCTGCAGACATTGCGTAATGTTCTGAACATTTTAATGTTTTTGTGGCAAAGACACAAGTGGCTCTCTGTACTTTGTCTTTGGTAACAAAACCAAAAGATTGAGTAAAAGCAGAATGATCGTGAAATGCGGATGTTTCCATTTTGGGGCATTGCTTTTGTGGCTGTCACCTATAGCAAATGCTGTACACAAAACAGCAGCTTGATGATGCAAGCATATCAGGGTTCAGAAGGAAAAAGACAGTGTGAACACAAACCAGCCAAGAAGGTGGCAAGGGGAGATAATCAAACTTGGGTTCGGTCCAGGCAATTGAACCAAGTGTGAAAGCACCCTAAAGGCCGATTTAAGAGGTGATTTTAGATATGGCCCAAATCTCAGTTTAAATCCAGAATTAGACCATCCCATTTGTTCAAAATGCATATAAAATGAACAATAATAAGAAAATAAGATATTCTAAATAGTTTGATGCTCATAAATCCGTAACTTCCAAATGGTTCCAATGGAAATACCAGTAGAATGAATTCATCTGAGGTTTTATAACAAGTTTTTTGCAATACTGAAAGCTTAATTCATTCGTCATCCTAAAATAGAATAAAATTTCAAGGGGGAAAAGGTGCATAAATATCAGGAACTGGAAAAAACTAAATGTTCAATTTCAGCATAAGAAAACTCTTTATTAAAAAAAACTAATTTAGCATAAAAGTTATGCAATGAGTGAAATGAACATAACATGACTCATGTAGGAAATAGTTGATATTACAACACAATCTCACGACAATTCATAACTTTTTTATGTAGTAGCTTATTCGTATGAATATGTCCGATCTTATTCCTACAATTCAGTACGATTTGCTTATCCCCAATGACGGTTGGGTTTAGGGGTTGGGCTGGGTGCAACGCCTCCTTTTTAAAATCGTAAATTTTTGTACGACTGAACGTGTATGAATTTGCTCAAATTAGCCACTAAACTGACAAAACGTAAAATACTTACGTTTTCTCGTGAGATCAGGCTGGATATTTTAACAGTATACTTACAACCTTGAAATGCTAATTTAGTATAATGCAAATCTGATTATGACAAATTATCACAAAACCTTTTTCATACAAAAAAAAAAGATTTATACCTTATCTGAAAGATAAATAAATAAGATTTCCATTGATGTGTGGTTTGTTAAAAAACAATATTTGAAAATTAGGAATCAAATATTGAGAAAACTGTCTTTAAAATTGTCCAAATCCGTATTACTAATCAAAAATGATTAGTTTTGATATATTTAGAGTAGGGAATTTACAGAATATCTTCACAGAAGATTATCTTTACTTAATATTCTAATGATTTTTTGCATGAAGTAATTTTTTTTTATAATCTTCACCCATTTGTCTAGGGTCACATTGTTTTATATAAAATATGAACATCATTTATTTAATGCATACACTCACTGGCCACTTTATTAGGTACACCTTACTAGTACCGGGTTGGACCCCTTTTGCCTTCAGAACTGCCTTAATTCTTTGTGGCATAGATTCAACAAGGTACCAGAAATATTCCTCAGAGATTTTGAACCATATTGACATGATAGCATCACAAAGTTGCTGCAGATTTGTCGGCTGCACATCCATGATGCGAATCTCCCGTTCCACCACATCCCAAAGGTGCTCTATTGGATTGAGCTCTGGTGACTGTGGAGGCCATTTGAGTACAGTGAACTCATTGTTGACATGGTGCGTTATCCTGCTGGAAGTAGCCATCAGAAGATGAGTTCACTGTGGTTATAAAGGGATGGACATGGTCAGCAACAATACTCAGGTAGGCTGTGGCATTGATACAATGCTCAATTGGTACTAATGGGCCCAAAGTGTGCCAAGAAAATATCCCCCACACTATTGCACTACCACCACCAGCCTGAAATGTTGATTCAAGGAGTGATGGATCCAAGCTTTCATCCACCTTAAGGTTGGATGTGTTGTGCGTTCAGAGATGCTCTTCTGCATACTTCGTTTGTAACGAGTGATTATTTGAGTTACTGTTTCTATCAGCTCAAATCAGTCTGGCCATTGTCCTCTGACCTCTGGCATCAACAAGGCATTTGCGCCCACAGAGCTGCCACTCATTGGATATTTTCTCTTTTTTGGACCATTCTCTGTAAACTCTAGAGAGGGTTGTGCATGAAAATCTGAGTAGATCAGCAGTTTCTGAAATACTTAGACCAGGCCGTCTGGCACCAACAACCGCTCAAAGTCAAAGTTCAAAGTCACTTAAATCATCCTTCTTCCCCATTCTGATGCTCAGTTTGAACTGCAGCAGATCATCTTGACCATGTCTACATGCCTAAATGCATTGAGTTGCTGCCATCTGATTGGCTGATTAGACATTTGTAATAATGAGCAGTTGGACAGCTGTGCCTAATAAAGTGGCCGGTGAGTGAATATGTTAGTGTAAATGGTCATACCAAAATAAAACATAAGATTAAAAAAGATAGAAAGAAAGAAACCCATTTCTTGAGTCACTTCTTAGTCACTAAACTAGCTGTGAGAGTTTTAGAGATAATATAAGATGGCATATGGCACCACACACACATTTATCAACATAACCAAATGACTCCAGTTCCAGTTGTGTCATTGTGTTTAGCATGGTGAACATGAACCCATCCCGTGGAGCCCCATAAGACATAAGGCACATGCAGACTAAATAAAAGCACTCCCCCACTCATGGGATCACATTGAAATTAACCGGCTCTTTTATAAACCAAAATGAAAAAGCCTGAAAGAAATGTGTATATATTAATGTATCAATTAACAACCGAAATCTTCTGACAGCCGCAGATGAAAGAGAGTAAGACTTTTAATATGTCTAATTACATCTATAATCTGCTAAGAGGCTTCAGATTTACTGTCCAATAGGGCTCTAAAATCTGGCATGGAGTCAAGAGCTGTCAGCTGCCACCATAGACGGATTAAACAAACCTCCAGCCACCGCAATCAAAAACAGCAGATCTCAGCTTGTTGAAGATCTGAGAGTCTTACTAGAAATCTATGAGTAGGCCCATGTGGAATTTGCACTCGCAGAAATCCACAGATTGAGTCTATTGGTTTACTTACGTAAATGTGTGTAAATTTATTTATTCCGTTTAATTTCTGTAATATTATTAAATAATTTGAAATATGATTGATTTTATATCAAGTTTATATTACTTTACAACACAGTTTGTAAAGTAATATTTTCAGTTTTTTTAGTAGATATAATTTATGAGACTTGCTTTGTCTACCCAAAACAAGTCATTGGATTTGCATTGTAAACCTTAAATAAAAGTTAAAAAGTTGTGATTTTTTATTTTATGATAGGCTATTACTCCCAAAATCGTTCCGGATAAATCTGCAGATTTCTTTTCAAAATTCAGCAAGGAATAGCAAAAAATGTACACAGATTCTGTCTGTCCCTAAATATGAGATATTCATAATTTGTTATGGGCAACGCAGTGGCGCAGTAGGTAGTGCTGTTGCCTCACAGCAAGAACGTCGCTGGGTCGCAGGTTCGAACCTCAGCTGGGCTGGGTCAGTTGGCGTTTCTGTGTGGAGTTTGCATGTTCTCCCTGCGTTCGCGTGGGTTTCCTCCGGGTGCTCCGGTTTCCCCCACAGTCCAAAGACATGCAGTACAGGTGAATTGGTTAAGCTAAATTGTCCATAGTGTATGAGTGTGAATGTGTGTGTGGAAGTTCCCAGAGATGGGTTGCGGCTGGAAGGGCATCCGCTGCGTAAAATCGTGCTGGATAAGTTGGCGGTTCATTCCGCTGTGGCGACCCCGCAAGGGACAAAGCCGACAAGAAAATGAATGAATGAATAATTTGTTATAATCAGATTTGCATTATACTAAATTCAAGGTTGTAAGTATACTGTTAAAATATCCAGCCTGATCTCACGAGAAAACGTAAGTATTTTACGTTTTGTCAGTTTAGTGGCTAATGTGAGCAAATTCATACGCGTTCAGTCGTACAAAAATTTACGATTTTAAAAAGGAGGCGTTGCACCCAGCCCAACCCCTAAACCCAACCGTCATTGGGGATAAGCAAATCGTACTGAATTGTAGGAATAAGATCGGACATATTCATACGAATAAGCTACTACATAAAAAAGTTATGAATTGTCGTGAGATTGTGTTGTAATATCAACTATTTCCTACATGAGTCATGTTATGTTCATTTCACTCATTTTATTTTATTTTTATTTTGCATACTTCTCTTCTATTTTTAATTCATTAATTAACGTGAAACTATTATATTTGTGACCCTGGATCACAAAACCTTTTTCATACAAAAAAAAAAAAAGATTTATACCTTATCTGAAAGATAAATAAATAAGATTTCTATTGATGTGTGGTTTGTTAAAAAACAATATTTGAAAATTAGGAATCAAATATTGAGAAAACTATGCAAAAAGCATTTTAATATAAAAATCTAATAAAAGCTATGTTTAAAAATAAAAGTGTTTGTACTTGAAGGTTTTATTATAGGGCACCAAAAAAGGTGTAAATATAATGTATATCATTCATAGTGTGTGCAGAAATTCAAATGATGCTTTTTGAAGATAATGTACACACATTTAAGACTGTTTATCTTACATTTGAATAACATGAACAAACAGTTTTATTCTCACAATCAGTGCAGAGTGGAGTTTGTCTGTCTGGGTGGTCTCAGTAAACAGTAGGCGCGCTGAGGGTTTAATATGTCAAAACACGCTCGGCTGAAACAGCGTTGAGACGAAGACAGACAGCTGTTCATCCACAGCCCCTGCCAGAGCATCTTGTGCTCTTACAGTATAGTTCACTTGGTAAATATAATGTCATGCACCAGTGGTCTAAACGCTCTGTCAGATGCCTATGGTACAAATATATGCTCACAGTGTGCTGTAATATAAAATGTTAAATCATAATTCTACTGTTAAGCTACTGTTGGCTTAATATTCATGCCAAATCTCATATTTTCAGATGTGTATCCTTTTCAATAAATCATTCAAATAGTTATGTCAGGGATCCAGCAAGTCCACAGTGAAATAAAAAAGTAATGTGTATTAATATAGTGCATTTATCATATATGGCCACACATCCAAAGTGCTTCACAATCATGAGAGGGGGGTTTCTCCACACCACCACCAGTGTGCAGCATCCACTTGCATGATACGACGTCAGCCACAGGACAACGGCACCAGTGTTCTCACCAAACACCAGCCAATTCGGTGGATGGGGATGATTGGGAGGCCATGATTGGTAAGGGCCGATGGAGGGAATTTGGCCAGAACACTGGGATTACAACTCCTACTCTTTACGAAAAGTGCTATGAGATTTTTAATGACCACAGAGAGTCAGGACCGCGGTTTAACGTCTCATCCGAAGGATGGCGCTCACTGACAGTATAGTGTCCCCTTCACTTTACCGTGGCATTAGGACTCAAACAGACCGCAGATTGAGCACCCCCTGCTGGCCTCACTGACACCACTTCCAGCAGCAACCTAGTTTTCCCCATGTGGTCTCCCATCCAGGTACTGACCAGGCCAGTGAACACTATGATTTGATAAAATATTGACTTGACATCATAGACGATTATTTAATTGAACATTGTATGTATTCAATTGAGAGGAGATTGAGGCTTGGACCCAGTAACAGTAGGCTAATCCATGTTTCACAACTAGTTCACTCAAAAATTAGAATTTACTCACTGTTTACTCACGCTCAAGAGGTTTTCAAACCAGAACACAAAAGAAGATATTTTGATGAAAGCTGAAAACCTGTAACCTATGACTTACCATAGTAGGAAAATCAAACACTGTGGAAGAGAGTGGTTACAGGTTTCCAAAATTTTTTTTCAAAATATATTCTTTTGTGTTCAACAGAAGAAAGAAACAAATGTTTGAAACTATTAAAGGGTGAGTAAAATGACAGAAATCTGTTTAGAGTTAGGTAGGTGTAAATCCCCAAAATGGAGTGCTGGCTAACAGGTTAGCAGGTGATTGAGCAATAAGTCAACGTCAGAATTACAGGAGGAGTGCAACAGTTGACGTTTTACATTTATTTACATTTACATTTATAAACACATCTATTTACAGTGCTGGGCTGATTTACTGACAAGTTTACTAAGTGTTGTCTGTTACTGATTACAGATTACATTATAGGAATTGTATTTAGTGACAGATATCTAGTTTTTGGAATTTTTTTAATCAAGTGAAGTTTCACAAACTAGTTTCGAAAGGAGCACGTGATATGATTGAGCACGTCTGGTTGCTCATCTGTAATCAGTAATAATCCAATCAGAGTGATTCAAGCTTACTATAAATGGATCGATTTCTTCCTACTGCTCTATCTTCGTTTTGGAAGAATCCCCCCCCTTCCACCCCATCTCCTCCTTTTCCTCCCTTTTCCAGGGGGGCTACCTACCTGATCTCGGATCCCCTTATATGCTTATTGACTGGGTGGGAGCCTTGGGCTCAAGTATCTCTGAGCTCAGGGCTCTCTCCCGGGACAGCATGCCAAACCTGCTATAAACGCTAAGCATATCTAAGTGGGAACTCTTGAAACATATTGATGTAGAAAGGCAAAGAATAAAAAAAAAAAATTATATTCACATAATTTCTCAATATATGCCATTTTTACATTACACAGTCATCATAATTTGTGAATATATTCATATATTATACATGATGTTATGTGAAATGTTATAAAAGAACATTTAAAAGAGAAAAAAGAAAAATTGTAAATACTAGATGATCGTGTAATTCATACATTCATTTTCGGCTTAGTCCCTTTATTTATCAGGGGTCGCCACAGCAGAATGAACTGCTAACTTATCCAGCATATGTTTTACACAGCGAATCCCCCTCCAGCTGCAACCCAGTACTGGGAAACACCCATTCATTCATTCATTTATTTTCCTTTGGCTTAGTCCCTTTATTCATCAGGGGTCGCCACAGCAGAATGAACCACCATCTTATCCAGCATATGTTTTACACAGCGGATGCCCTTCCAGCTGCAACCTAGTACTAGGAAACACCCATTTACACTCAGACACACTCATAGACCTGTAAAGCATTTCTTTGGACTGTGGGGGAAACCAGTGCATCCGGAGGAAACCCACGCGAACATGGGGAGAACATGCAAACTTCCACACAGAAATGTCAACTGACTGCGCTACCCACTGCATCACCGTGTCACCCATTTCCAAACAATTACACCAAATTGATCAGGGTAAATACCTACTGGATCGTTTAAAAGCACATAAATATAGAGTAAATTTTAGCAATTCATGTCTGCCATCCAAAATGCCAACTGCCATTTCTGATTAGTACAGTAATATAATAATATCTTTCTGAAAATAAATTGTGTGCATGATAGGATTTTTATCCTCCTGGCCCAGACTTGAACCGGTGACCTTCTTGCTGTGAGGTGACAGTGCCATCCACTGAGCCACTGTGCTGCCTGATTCATTCACAACAAAAAAATAAAACCAAGGTAATACGGTATAAGCACACAGACTTTTAATTTCAGTCAGCCAGCCCCAGGGCTTCCGGTGAATTGTCATGCCATACAAAAACAGATGCGTTTAAGATCTGAGTTCTTTAAAAAACAGCAATCTTCACTGCCTGGCTGAGATGTGATATAAAGTGGGTATCTGACCAAACAAGAAGCACTGCATTAAATTATATTTTTCCATGCCATGTCTTTAAAATATGGAAATTAATTTTACCCCAGTATTTTCAATGGAGTTTCTGTGCTAGACTGCTGCTAATGACGGTGCCTGTATTTAAACGGCCTTTCGTCTTTTTTACTCTTTATCAACTAAATGGATGTTTAAGTCTACTTAACTGATTGTATTTTAATACAATTACAACATCGATGCTGTAAAAGGAACCTTATGAAATTTAAAATAGTCACACAAAGCTCTCACCAGAGGTTCATCATTGGCTGAAAAACACTAGCTGTACATATAGCCCGTGAGGAAATAAAAAAAGTAAAGAAATTTAATTTATTAAAAACAACTTCTTCAAACTTTAAACTTACTGTTATTGCATTCATATCATTCATTTTCCTTCGGCTTAGTCCCTTTATTCATCAGGGGTCGCCACAGCAGAATGAACCGCCAACTATTCCAGCATATGTTTTACGCAGCGAATGCCCTTCTAGCCGCAGCTCAGTACTGGGAAACAATCATTCACACACATACACTACAGCCAATTTAGTTTATTCAATTCACTTATACTGCATGTCTTTGGACTGTGGGGGAAACTGGAGCACCCGAAGGAAACCCATTAACACGGGGAGAACAGAAATGCCAATTGACCCAGCCGGGACTTGAACCATCGACCTTCTTGCTGTGAGGCAACAGTGCTAACCACTGAGACACTGTCTTGCCCCCGTCTGATACATTCACACCAAAAAAACAAAACAAAACCTAAGTAATTTGGAAATAAAAAATATAATTAAGAATTTAATAATAAATTTAAGAAATTTAATTTATTAAAAACATCTTCTGTTTAAAGTTACTGTTATTACATTCATTCATTTTCCCTCAGCTTAGTCTCTATTTTAGAGGTCGTCACAGCGCAATGAACCGCCAACTATTCCTGCATTTGTTTTATGCAGCGGATGTCCTTCCAGCTGCTACCCAGTACTGGGAAACACCCATACACACTTATTCACACACACTCATACAGCCAATTTAGTATATTCAATTCACATATACAGTAGCTCATGCCTTTGGACTGTGGGGGAAACCGGAACACCTGGAGGAAACCCACGCGAACACGGGGAGAACATGCAAACTCCACACAGAAATGTCAACTGATGCAGCCGGGGCTCCTTCTTGGTGCTAACCACTGAGCCGCCGTGCTGCCCTATTACATAAATATTTTTCCCAATTTTAATTTATAAAATGTAGTCACTGTGAACCTGAGACTTTAAAAAAATATTTAAATTATTATTTTATATTATTATTTTACTTTTAGTGCAGTTGCTCAAAAATGTGTACAGTTTAAGTCTATAACACTGAAAAAAAAATCAATTGCTGGAGTGTATTAGTGTTTTTTTTACCAGAATGGACATTTTGCTTAATTCTAGGGATGTCCCGATCGGTAGATTTTGAGTATCTACCGATACCGAAAACCGATCCGATACTTCTATAATACATAAAAAAAGAATAAAAAAGAGTAAAGAAACAGATCCAGGATGTTCCTTATTTTTAATTTAATTAACCTTATTTTAAAATTCAACAACTCTGTTAACAGACAGAGCACTTCTGTGAGGTCGCTTGAACAATCAAGTAATAAATAACATAAATTCTTCACTTTCGGACTGTAGTGCAACAGTAAATATAAAAAAATCTAATATAAATACAAATAGCACCTCAACTTAAAATACCCGGCAGGCAAATTCCAAGTTTACATATCTCACAGTTTGCTATGGCAATGTTGTCGTCATCAACTTTATAATATGTCCAGACCGCAGACATACTCGTGCTTTCCGCTTCAAGCTGCATCCGTGTTCTACTTTGCTGGCATTTAACCAATAGCGTCTCTGCAACAAAGTGATGTCATGCTGCAATCATTGCTGTTTCTGTGTGAGGTCTAACTCTGTGCCACTGCATAACTATAGATATGTTAAAAAATGATGAGAATATATATATATTTACATATATGTAGTTGAGTCCTGATTGGGAGGTAATGTCCGATTCCGATCATATCTGAAACGATCACGTGATCGGATCTACTTGAATCTGTTTTACTTTTAAGTTCTAAAGTTAAACATTTCATCTATTCATCTGTTTGCTAGCTCAGTATTCAAAAGCATTTCAAATAATCAAGTCAGTTCTGAACACAGTCCTTGCATTTCTTCTTGTGTCGTCCTAAATGTCATAAATGAATCTCACAAGTAATAATATTAGATACTGTCCATTACTTTATTGAAAATCACAGGATCCTTTGTGTTGTCTAATACCAATATTCAAACAATTTTTTTTGCAGGTGGCACACAACCAAATAGTGTTTAGCATACTTTCATCAGTTTTCGTTTTCCCATGCGCTTTTCAAAAAGTGTTGTTCACATAACAAAAGCCTCTCAAAATATGACAAGCCTTTTGCTAACAACTGACTGCCTTTGTGTAAAGCAATGACCCAGCTGATAACCAGTCACAACAATGTGACAGAATGGATGCCTAACCTTCGCCAACCCGGTACAAAAGACGCCGCCTCTAAACAGAGCCTTTAAACAGACACATACCACTTCAATTAGCAAAAGGGTGGATAAAAGCTACTTTGCCCTTGAATGGAGTCAGAGTTGTATGTTTTTGTGTGTCCTGTCATATGATGGGATTACTCTCTCTCACTGAATGAAGGCAGGGATGGTCGGAGCAGGTGGAAAACAACAATAGAGCCCGCCACATCTGTAGCCCTCCAGGCACAGAGACTTATCGTGCCAACAGATAATAGTGGCGGTTCACACACAAAGCGCAGCACAGACGTACGGGAAATGACAGAAACGCCTGGAAGATAAACACAGCTTCTCTCTCTCGCTCCTCTCCAGTTCACAGAGCTCCCCTTGTTTGGGATGGCGAGAGACAATGGGGCAGACAATTAGCAGAGGCCTTCGTCACTGCCAGAGCATAAAAGGACACTCCCTGCAAAAAAGCCACTGATTAAACAGCCCTAATGCACTCTGTGTTTGGGACTGTATTTGCCTTTGAGACGGATGGGCCGTCCGCAGACTGGGACACACTTGAGAGTGTCAATGGGAGAGTCGGAGAGGTCGTTTTTGTTGGCTGCTGTGGATGAGAGTGCTTAAATTTGTCTCCCTACAAGGATTCGTTCACAAGTGTTTGTCTGTACTTAAGAATACTTGCTTATCCTTACAGGCAGAGGCCTTCAAAAAAAAAAAAAGCGATTAAAAAAAAGAAGTTTCCACTATTCGTTCACCCTTAAAGCTGAAAACCGTTAACCAGGTGTTTTTATAAATGCTTGGTGTTTCCACATATCAAAGGGGTTTGGTGTTATTACCTCCCAGAACTGTCCCGGCAGGCACACAATGTCATAAGATGTTAATATTAGGTTGGATTTAGGTTGTGACATACAGTTGCAATCAGATTTATTGAACCCCCTTTAAAAAATTTTTCTTTTTTAAATATTTCCCAAATTATGTTTAACAAAACAAGGAAATTTTCACAGTATGTCTGATAATATTTTTTCTTCTGGAGAAAGTCTTATTTGTTTTATTTCGGCTAGAATAAAAGCAGTTTTTAATTTTTTAAAACCCATTTTAAGGTCAAAATTATTAGCCCCTTTAAGCTATATATTTTTTCAATAGTCTACAGAACAAACCATCATTATGCAATAACTTGCCTAATTACCCTAAGATGCCTAGTTAACCTAATTAACCTAGTTAAGCCTTTAAATGTCACTTTAAGCTGTATAGAAGTGTCTTGAAAAATATCTAGTAAAATATTATTTACTGTCATCATTGCAAAGATAAAATAAATCAGTTATTAGAGATGAGTTATTAAAACTATTATGTTTTGAAATGTGTTGAAAAAATCTTCTCTCCGTTAAACAGAAATTGGGGAAAACAGGGGGGCTAATAAATCAGAGGCTTGAATAATTCTGATTGCAACTGTAAGGTGACCAAAATTCAATGTTTAGTCAGCGTCTAAAGACAACGTCATTTTGGTGTCCAATAACGTCAAAATGACGTTGATATTTGGTTGGTTTTAGGTTGTGTTGGAAAGTGACTAAAATCCAACACCTTAAACCAACGTCATATTGACGTCAAATACTGACATTTATTCGTCAGGTATGGCAGCCAAAATCCAACATCTGATAGACGTCATAGTAGTATCGTCCACACAAAGTCAAGCTTTAACATAATTAGACACTAATATTTGATTGAATTTAGGTTGGACACTGACATCCGACTGATGTTGGGTTCTGACGTCAACCCGATTTTCATTTGTAAACAAAATGCAACGTCCCCACAACATTGGGGTACAACGTCAATCTAACGTCATGTTGAGGTCCTGTGCCTGCTGGATGTTTAAGGTCATTTCAGCCATCATACAGTAAACATCCGTCATCTTCTCATCAGTGACATGAATCTAAACAGTCTCTGGGTCATTGCGTCAATAAGTTCCCACTATTTGCTCACCCTTAAAGCTGAAAACCTGTAACCATGTGTTTTTGAAAAAGAAACATCTTGGTGTTTACATTAAGCATTTTTTAAGCCATATTCCAAAATGTCCATTAAATTAAGTGATAGAAACATTACACGTTTTCAGCTTTCAGGTTTTCACTCATCAAAAATTTTGGTTTGGTGTTATTACCACCCAGAACTGTCCCAGCTGGCACACAATGTCATAAGACGTTAGATTTAGGTCGTGACATCAGGTGACCAAAATGCAATGCCTAACCAGCGTCTAAGGACAAAGTTATTTAGTCTAATAACGTCAAAATGACGCTGATTTTTAGTTGATTTTAGATTGTGTTGGAAAGTGACCAAAATTCAATGTTGAGCCAACATCTTAAACCAACGTCATATTGACGTCAAATACTGACATTAATTCGTCAGGTATGGCAGCCAAAATTCAACGTCTGATAGACGTCATAGTGGTATTGTCCACACAACGTCAAGCTTTAACATCATTAGACACCGATATTTGGTTGATTTTAGGTTGGACATTGACGTCGGCCTGATGTTGGGTTCTGACATCAACCCGATTTTAATTTCCAAACAATATGTGACGTCCCCACCAGTGTTGAGGGTAACGGATTACAAGTAACACAAGTTACGTAATAATACTACTTTTCTATGTAACAAATAAAGTAACGCATTACTTAAAAGAAATAAGTAATAATATTTGAGTCACTTTTTAAAAAATGTAACTTGAGTTACTTTTTAGCCTAATTAATATGGTTTTAATAATAGTTTGCTGAATTCAAATGAGTGTAATCAAGTTGAATCACACTCAATGAGAAAATGAGCTTCCCGCAGTAACAGACTAAACTAAGACGAAAATACAAAAGTAGCAAACACATTGCTTTCAACTTTCATTAATCTATATATACGGCATGTATAGCATCAGGAAGTTCTCAGAAGGTAACACTATTCTAGTGGTATGAAAAACGCAAAAGTAACTCAAAAGTAATGTAACGCATTACTTTCCATATTAAGTAACTAAGAAATGCAGCTAGTTACTTTATTGGGCAGTAACTCAATATTGTAATGCATTACTTTCAAAAGTAACTTTCCCCAACACAGGTCCTTACAATGTTGGGGTACAATGTCAATCTTACGTCATGTTGCCTGCTGGGGTCTTGAGTGGCTGCACTCCTAAAGAGTGGTCTTATGGCTCCAGTAGCCACTCAATAGTTCTCAAAAGTGAACAATAATTGTTCATTAAGAACTTCTGTTTTCATCTTCATCTTTATTATTTAAATAAAAAGGCCCACAGTGGCTTCTCTTACAACAGCAAATTCCATTTTTGATATTTGGAGCTAGTTTATCAGGAAGTGACGATTGTGTTTCCTTTGACTGATTGGATGGTGCTTTCTTCACAAATGTAATGTTCCAGTGTTGCACACAACTTTAATAAGCATCTTTGGATGAAACCATAGCTATTGGTTTAGAACAATCATTAATGTGAAAGTAATGATTTCAGTTTCGATTTTGGCCTCCTTGATTATTAAAAAAAAAAACAATAATCAGAATAAAACTGTTAAATTTCGTCACACACCTCTCTAAATGTATCTTCATTCATACCTCATTAAAGTCAGATTACAGTAAAATCACATAAATTGACTTTTGCAGCATAGAACATGATTCATTAATTGTTATTTGTATTATTAAGTGTTTAGTATTATATATTATTAAGTACTTTAATCACGTTTTTAAAGGCGCAAAAACAATTTGCTCAATGCATGCGCTCTAGGGATGTATGTCCCCACCAATGTCAAGAACAAATTTACACCCCTGCCGTAGTGTATATGTGTGAATGTGTAAGTGTATGGGTGTTTCCCAGTACTGGGTTGCAGCTGCAAGGGCATCCGCTGTGTAAAACATGTGCTGGATAATTTGGCGGTTCACTCCGCTGTGGCGACCCCTGATGAATAAAGGGACTAAGCCGAAGAAAAATGAATGAATGAATAATAGGGATATGATTGGTGAAGAACAGTGATGTAGAATCACCATACACTTATTATAAACCTGCAATTATCAGAAACTATGAACTGTCCCCCAGATCTGACTGGCTGATTGAAATGTTGTTTCAGAATCAATAAACATGTTCATACAGCAACATGTTTTACTTGGTTAAATCAGATTCGGCTTCAGATCTTAAGCCAGTAGATGTCACTATGTACTGCAGTGCTCACTTTGAGATGTTAGAATTGTTTAGTTTTTATTATTTATTATTTTGTATTGACTAACACAATAGCATGAACAATCAGAAAATCACCAGATTCAAATTCTTTCTGGCATTTTTTCAATGTGGTAAACAGGCCACAGTCATAAAACTGTGATTTTATTTGAAATAACAGCATTACACTTCTTAAAAAAGCAATAAATAAATACAACATTATACTACACTCTTAAAAGGTTCCAAAGCAGAAGGTTTTTGCAGTGATGCTATAATGGAATCCGTTTTGAGTTCCTCAAGGAACCTTTCAGTCAACATTTCCCAATAAAAACATTGTTTTCTTAGTAGGACTGATTGATATTGGAAAAATTTGACATTGCGATAATTTTTTCCCTGCGATATATTGCGATATAAATACAATTTCACCACATGAATTAAATAGCTTTTTTACATTTAATAAATGCTGCCTTGATGAACAGAAAAATTTTCTTAAAAAAACAAGTAGTGTATATTTCTATTGTTCAATATAGAAAATAATTATCAAGATCACATATTTTGCCTTAGAATTGTGGCTTTCTATATCATTGGTGGGCATATCTCAATAACTTATCACTTTATTATGATTACTTAAATAATACAAATACTTAATACAAATACACCCAACATCCCGAGAAAATGAAAAACAAAGCTGTCATTTTCTGGAAAGCAGTTAGATTGCTTGGATTTATTTTTGCAGAATATAAAATCCCTGTATTTTAAAAATCACTTTTTCTAACAATATTGTATTATTGCATTACTTTATACATTAGAAAACAATTACAGTTAAAATTAAAAGAATAAAAATCTAATTAGTAAGTGTTATTGTGTACAGTTTTTTTTTTTGCAATAATATTAGTCATTTTAGTGTTACTTTTAGTATTAATTTCATATTTAATCCATAATGTATTTGATAAAGGTAAGTTAAATTAAATTACGAATGATCGCCCAGCGCCTACTTCCGCTTAAACAAATCACCCAGTCACCTGTATTTTTACTATACAGTATATGATGACAACAGCTGTTTTCTGCTGTCTGCACTGAAGGGTGCTGCACGTTGTTAAAAGTCAAAAAAGAAATTGAGACCTTTTAGCGTCCTAAAGAATAAGTAATATATAAAACTGTGTGGGGATGGCCAATACCAGCATTTTCTGCTGATAGGCCTACTGTGGTTGTTTTACAGCCTGCTGTGGACTGCTGATTCACAAACACATATTCACATTCTATGCACTGGCAATGGTAAGTTCTCTCACACTTTTATCTACAGGGTATATAGGCCTAAGGGTATTTTGCATTTATTAGTATAAAAGGTTAATGTCTATTTAACATTCAAATTGAATTAGAATAACAATATTGTATGTGACTTGTATTAATCAAACAAAATCATTATAAAATTATTATAAAAGTTGATCTGTGCAGTGCAGAGATGAACCCAAATGTTGTTAAGATTTCATGTATTTACCCTGTATTTACAACTCCAAAAATAACACTAAGAAGACTGCATTTTAATTCGGTATTAGATTATGAAATTATTTGTAATGTAATTAAAAGGTAGGACAGATATCAAATTAAAACCATCCAATAGATGGCGGCAGGACACTGTCTTAATTTATTCAAACGAAAAAAAAGCCAAGCATGTAAGTGTGGGTCAGTGACTGATTGCCTTATAGACGACATACCAGGTTATATATGAGAAGATTTAAAGAAGATTTGTGCTGGAACATTTACATAATAGATCATATAAATTGATATTTATAACAGCATATCAGTGTAAAAATAAATTAATTAACAAAATAAAAAACTGGATTAAAAAGGTAAGGTTGCATATGCATACATTGCTTAATAAACAACAGCTTACTCCTATTCTTAATAACTCGGGGAAACGTATTAATTTTCCAAACGAAAAGGCGGAAGTTAAGTGACGTAATTACTTCATTAACTGCTGAAGTGATTGACAGACAGTGGACCAAGCAAACTGAGCTAAAATAAAGTAAAGCTAACCAAGGAGTGGCAGAGAAAGCAGGAAACGGGAGAGCAAAACTACCAAAGGTAAGAAACGTTTTCGTGACACTATTACTGTAACCTCATGTTAACTGTACAACCGCTTAGCCTAACCTAACGTTAGCATCAAACAAAGTAACGCTAATTCATCCAGCTATCCTAATTTTGAAATCTTTGACTTACTTCCCTTGAAGTTGCAGAGAAAAATTACGTTGTGTTGTCTTTATTTCGCTATGATATCTAAATTCGCTGTTAGAAAAGATAAACAGACCCTTTTCACAATTACGTCATTTCACTTCCGCCTATCGGCCACTCAGTGTATTTTTAGTTTCAGTTTACCTTTGATTGAATGGGAGACATCTCTGAAAAATTATCTTTTCAATTACGTAACATTGCACGTTGTGATTTAAGGCTATTACAGTATTCAGTATGTGTCCAAATGTTTCACTTTCAATATTAAACTGCTTTCTGAGTTTGAAAAGGATTTCTTAAGTTATTAAGATTAGGGATAAGCTATTGTTTATCAAGGAAAGTGTTTGCAACCTTTTCCCTTATTAAGTTTATTTCCTCAATAATGGATTTACTTTTACTTTGATGCTGTTTTGAATATAATAATGTTAATATTGTACAAAAAATTTCATAAACTAATAATACTGATTTAAAATGCACTCTTCATCGTGTTATTTTTGCAATTGTAAATTTTTATTATGATTTTGTTTGACTATAAGGAGTCAAAATGTGAAAAGTATTCTGCCACTTAGAATTGTGGCTTTCTATATCATTGGTGGGAATATCTCAATAACTTATCACTTTATTATGATTACTTGAATAAATACAATTATTTTTTTATAATGATCAATTCTAATATAACAACAACATTAGATAGATAGTTTTAATAGAATAAGAAAAATACAAATACACCCAACATCCCCAGAAAATGAAAAACAAAGCTGTCATGTTCTGGAAAGCAGTTAGATTGCTTGGATTTATTTTTGCAGAATATAAAATCACTGTATTTTAAAAATAACTTTTTCTAACAATATTGTATTATTGCATTACCTTATTGACCTTATTCTAAAATGCGGAAGTGCGCTCGTTTTTGCGATTGTTTTAGAACTTCCGATTCAGTTGCCTATGGGAGAAATGACTAGGAATAATAAACGGCTGAAAACGGTCAAACTACTCGCTCTACAAACAAGTGTTTGCATGATTATACAGACAAAATAGAATAATATAATAGTAGAATATCAGTTTGGAACATCAAGCAGCAAAATGAGCTGTTTTAACATCTAAAAATGAATGGAAGTGAATGAGACCGGAAGTCTCGAGCCAAAATGACTCCAATGGCTGCGCCCGCTCGTACGCGGAGAATAAGGTGAATACATTAGAAAACAATTACAGTTAAAAGAAAATCTGATTGTTAAGTGTTACTGTGTACAGTTTTTTTTTGCAATAATATTAGTCATTTTAGTGTTACTTTTAGTATTAATTTAATATGTAATCCATAATGTATTTGATAAAGGTAAGTGTAAAGTCATTGTATAATATATAGATATTATACAATATATGATACTGTACCTGGCGACACAGTGGTGCAGTAGGTAGTGCTGTCGCCTCACAGCAAGAAGGTCGCTGGTTCGAGCCTCGGCTGGGTCAGTTGGCATTTTTGTGTGGAGTTTGCATGTTCTCCCTGCGTTGGCGTGGGTTTCCTCCGAAGGCTCCAGTTTCCCCCACAGTCCAAAGACAGGCAGTACAGGTGAATTGGGTAGGCTAAATTATCCGTAGTGTATGTGTGGGAATGACTTTGTATAGGTGTTTCCCAGTGATGGGTTGCAGCTGGAAGGGCATCTGCTGCGTAAAACATATGCTGGATATGTTGGCGGTTCATTCCACTGTGGCGAGCCCAGATTATTAAAGGGACCGAAAAAAGCCGAAAAGAAAATGAATGAATGAATGATACTGTACTTTTTGAGGTTTGGTACTTGGTTGTACACAGCCTAATATTGAAGTTTTAGCAGGGAATATGAGTACATGTGCATGTCTTGACTAGTGAGCATGACAATTTTAAAGCTTTTTTTTTTTTTCAATGCTTTTAGCTGAGATTCATTCATTTTCTTTTCGGCTTAGTCCTTTTATTAATCTGGGGTCACCACAGCGGAATGAACCGACAACTTATCCAGAATATATTTTACACAGCGGATGCCCTTCCAGCTGCAACCCATCTTTGAGAAACATCCATACACACTCATTCACACTCGACAATTTAGCCTACCCAATTCACCTGTACCACATGTCTTAGGACTGTGGGGGAACGCAGAGGAAACAGACGCGAATGCAGGGAGAACATGCAAACTCCACAAAGAAACGCCAACCGACCCAGCCAAGGCTTGAACCAGTGATCTTCTTGCTGTGAGGCGACATCACTACCTAGTGCGCCACCACGTTGCCCTAGCTGAGATTTATTTAGATAAAAATATAATGTGTATGATATTTGTTATTAGTGCCTCATGGCCAGTGTAATTAACTATAGTACAAAGTAACATGGCCAGCTGTAATTAACTATAGTACAAAGTATAGTTACTTTAAATATAAATTTTATTGCATTTTATTTTTATTCATTTGTTTGAAATCAATAATTCTACCCTGGCCTAATAATAAATGTTATTCTTGATTACATATGTGCTTTTTTAATATTCTTTTATTACCTTTTGTTAGTCATGACACTTTTATACAGATGTAAATTAGCAAAATGAAACAAAGAGAAGAGATTTCAATTTAATTTAATGTAATACAATATAAAAACACCTGTGAGCAATTCCAGCGTTATGGATGTGATATTTGCAGTAAAAACTTAAAACATAAATTCACATAGAAAGCATACATTAACATTATATTGAAACATCTGTTTATATTTTCCAAAACAACTCACCACAGAGTTATGGGAGCAGAAAAATATCAATCTGTAAACATTTTTTATATTTTAAATGAGGAAAATAAACATGCATTATGGATGTGACAAAAAAAGTCTGTGAGTTTCAGTATACAACATACTTTGTAGTAGTTCTGTGAATTAAACTGCACGACACAAAAGAAATAATGATAATCAAAAGAATAAGAATTGGCTCTCTATAGAACAAAAATTATTGTTTTTATTTTATTTGACATTTTTTTTTTTTTTTTTTTTACAAAAGCTTTTTTATGGATGTGACATTTTTCTGTTATGGATGTGACAGATGTGAAATTGCAACTTGTGTGACTTTGGTAAATCAAATACTGTATAATAGTTTGAAAGCACATTTTTGTAAGAGACAAGAGACATTTTTGAGTATTTTTAAAGTACTGGAAAATACTTGCTTACACAAAAAATGTAGAAACGGTTTCTCTATTTTTGTGAAATCTTGTACAAACCTGTACAAAATGCACATATTTAGGTAAATAAAACAAGTTATATACTGTTGCATTAATTTTCTATTATCTGACCCTCAAATCACTTGAGATACAGATGAACATTTTTATCACACTGTGTTTGTTATTAATCTTGATTCCATTTTTCTAGCATTACTTAAAAAAAGGTCTACGTTTTTTTTTTTTCCATTGTGTGGATTAGCACAAGCTTGTGTTATCTCCACAAGTACGGTGATATTTATCTTTGGTAAACAGAAATGGGATTAGTGGGGATTGACTCAGGTACAGGAGGTAGTTTGGATAATCTGATGGGATAATCTGCACTGTCCGACCTGCTTCTCACAGGTGACTTTACAAGGGTCTCCAGCTTTAAACACACCCTGTCTGGCTCAATTACACAACTGAACCGCACTGCCGACAATCTGCAAAGAAAACAATTAGGTAAGATTTGTATCTCACAGTTTCAGTTCTGAACACCTGACATAATGACACGCTAATAAAGTTGATGTTTTGAATTTACTTTTTAAGCAATTTGGTGCCAAAGTATTTTTAATGGATCCTTGAAGTGAGTTTTCTTATTAAATCCATGTAAATATATCAGTTGTTTTGATATTTGTTTAGTAAATGCAGTATGTGATCACTTTATGTAATAGTTTATATCAATGCCATATTGAAAGCAGTCTGCACATAAATAAATAAATAAACAAAAAATAAACGCTTAAAGGGATAGTAAACCCAAAAACAAACATTTACTCACAATTTATTTACCCCATGTGGTTCCAAACCTTTATAAGTTTCTTTACTCTGTTGAACACCAGAGGAAATATATTAAAGAAAGCAGGAAACCTGTAACCATTGACAAATACTATGGATACACCAAACACAAATACTACGAAAGTCAATAACCTCTTTCACACATACAGACTTTCCCTGGAAATTACCAGCAATTTTCCAGAAAGGTCTGTAAGTGTGAACAGGCTCTTTTTGAAAATATTGGTAAATTCGTTCAGGCAGTTTTCCAGAAAGAGAAGTTGTAACATTACTGGTAATTTGCCGGAATGTTGCTCTGTGTGAACACAGAAGCAAGATTGCTGGAAAGAGCACTGACGTGAGACATCAACTTTAGCCAATCAGAACACTCAGACGCATTCACATCCGAGCTGTTTATGAAAATAAAAGCCTTTGAATATTTTTTCCAGACACATATAGCTGCTAGATGTTAGTGAGATAACGTTTTTATGTTCCCTCCTAATGCCAACTGTGTAAAAAATTATCGATAAAATGCTTAAGATAAAACTCTGTTTGTTTACCTTCAAGTTCTGCTTCCTTCAGTTGCATGACACGTGTGCACATGAAGCAGCCGGTGAGCGCCAGCACACACACATTTTATGTACATCTCGACATGCGAAAGTGTTCCTTCATATGTTTTCATCTAAGTTGTTCACAATACTTATCCATCCACAGACTTTGTAATGTCAAATGTTTACAAATACAAGCGCAGCCGTTTAGAGGCCATTTCTGGTTAATGATGTCAGCATTTATTGGTATTTTGGAATGGATGTGTGAATAGTCTTTTCCGTAAAAATTCCATGATGTCCTTGCCTGTGTGAACAGCACTTTTTTGAATTAACCGGTAAAGTCATTCTGGAAATTCACTGTGTGAAAGGGCTAATGGTTACAAGTTTCCATCTTTCTTCTGAATATCTTCTTTAACGTTCAACAGGGTAAAGAATCTACCACCTGAGGGTGAGTAAATGAGTAAATTTTCATTTTTGGGTGAACTATCCCTTTAAAATGTTCTTTCCAAATTTGCAACTTAGATATTTTGATGAGGGCAGCACGATGGCGCAGTGGGTAGCACTGTCACCTCACAGCAAGAAGGTCGCTGGTTTGAGCCCCGGCTGGGACAGTTGGCATTCTGTGTGGAGTTTGCATGTTCTCCCGTGTTCATGTGAGTGTCCTCCGGGTGCTCCGGTTTCCTCCACAAGTCCAAAGACATGCACTATAGGTGAATTGGGTAAGCTAAATTGTCTCTAGTGTACATGTGTATGCAGGGGCGGATTTAGTGATTTTGGGGCCCTAAGTAATTCCATCCATAGGGCCCAAGTCCTGAAATGCACCCTTTCTTTTATTTATTTATTTTTTATATTGCTGTTTTTTTTATATCACTCAATCTTTTCGACATCTTTAATTAATGCAATCTCTACATTTTAAATGATTTGTTTTCTTAAAATGAATATACAACTAAATATAATATAATTGTTTTATGAATTTAGTGCTGGACTGCTCCATAATGGATATTTTATTTTGTAATATTATTATTATTATTACATAACATTACATTATTACAATAATATTATATTTGATTGTATATTTTTTATATTTTGATGACGTAGAGCCTTAACATATCTGTGCACACATGTGATTTTATATATATATATATATATATATATATATATATATATATATATATATATATATATATATATATATATATATATATATATATATATATATATATATATATATACACTGTAAGCGTGCATTAATTTTTGATTCCTTTATCTTCTTTTACTTTTATTGTAAAGTGCTGAGTATTCTTATTATTTATGACAATTTCACAATGACCGTTTATTTATTATTCAATATGCACAATTAAAAACAAACCAAGTTGACCAATATGCTTAACAGTGTTGGAGAAAGTTTCTTTTGAAAGTAATGCATTGCAATATTAAGTTACTCCCAAAAAAGTAAATAGTTGCGTTACTTAGTTACTTTTTATGGTAAGTTATGCGTTAAGTTACTTTTGAGTTACATTTTATTAGCTGGCTGAGGCTTGATCTCTTTCAGAACTTGTTTTTTTCTTTCTTTTTTTTAATAGAGGAGCTCTGCAATTAACAATGCACTGTATAACCTACATTTACCTTTAAAAAAACACATAAAAAATATTTTAGGATAATGTTATCTGAGAACTTCCTGCAGGGTGTCCGCAGGGTCTTAAAAAGTCTTAAAATGGCTTAAATTTTAAAACAGAATTTTAGGCCTTAAACACTCTTAAATTCGCTGAATTATTAACTTGTGGATCTTAAATAATTTTAAACCGGTCTTAATTTTACTATGTCCACGTAGAGCTACTCAATCAGATTCATTTAATCACCAACAATCCATGTCAATAAAACATTTAACAAAGCTATATTTTTAACTAATATTATAATAGCTAGTTTAATAACTGAGCTAATTTAATACAAATTACTTTTTTAGTTCTCCATGTTTTTATAGACCATGTAGCTAGAGGACCCTGACCTGGATAGACTGTTGCATGTACATACATTTATTTTATTATGGTTTTAAAGAGGTTATATACTTATATACACTATGTGTTGAAAAAAAAAGGACAATGTATACAAGCTTGTTTGCTTGTTTGACACATTATGCAAAATATGTGGAATACCTAATTATTTATTTATTTATTTTTCTTTTTT
The DNA here is from genome assembly GCA_903798195.1 of Danio kyathit. Classification (NCBI taxonomy): domain Eukaryota; kingdom Metazoa; phylum Chordata; class Actinopteri; order Cypriniformes; family Danionidae; genus Danio; species Danio kyathit. Next base: position 57,050,774 of record LR812523.1, on the reverse strand, counting down.
TTTCTTTTGATGGGGCAAGTGAAAAAAATTACTAGACCAACTGGGCCATTAGAAAAAAATAGCATGTAGACCTGTATAAGTCTAAAATATCATTCATAATGGTCTTAAAAAGTCTTACATTTAAATTGGTGAAACCTGTAGAAACCCTGTCCTGACCCAAGACCTATACATGCCGTATATACAGATTAGTGAAAGTTTAAGCAATGCGTTTGCTACTTTTGTACTATTTGTCTTAAGTAAAATCACTGTCCTTTGGGACAATCCTGTTACCCTTTTTTCGATGCGTTCAAAATAATGAACACGTTCTCTCATCGACTACGTGATTCATTGTGATTTCTTTACTTTTAATTATTTTTTAAAAGTTCATTAATTAAACTAAAAACTAACTCAAGTTACATTTAAAAAAAAGTGACTCAAATATTATTGCTTATTTTTTAAGAGTAATGCTACTTTACTTTTTATGTTACTTTACTCATTACTTAGAAAAGTAATATTATTACGTAACTCGCATTACTTGTAATCCATTACACCAACACTGGTGCTTAACAATAACTAAGAAGCACAAACAACAAAAGTGTCAAAGACAAAACAAGTAAAAACAACAAAATGGAATTTATACCATATATTAGATTTTTTTTGTATCTTTTTTATGGATTAGCGTTTAAGTTTGTATTAGCTATCAAGTTTTATATTTAGTTGTTTTATTAGTTTCTGTTTTTTTTTTTGTGTATTAAAATGTAGGCTTCAAATTAAACTTTTATTTTCAAGTCAGTTGCCACAGCAAAGTATTCACATTTATTTGAAATATTATCGAGTTATTTGAAACATTAGATATTTTTCTTGCATTTAAAATGCTTAATATTAAAATCACTTTTGTACATTTCCTTTGATTCTGGAACTACAACGACTTTTATTCCAACTTATTTTATTTTATTTTAGTTCTTTTATTTACTGACACACACACACACACACACACACACACACACACACACACACACACACACACACACACACACACACACACACACACACACACACACACACACACACACACATTTATATATATACTGTATATATTTATTTATTTATTTATTAGGGCTGCACGATTCTGACTAAAATGAGAATTATGTTTTTTCTTGCTTAAAATCAAGATCACGATTTTCTCACAATTCTGTAAATGTAAAATAAAGGTTAATATAAGAAGGCTATTATTATTGTTTTTTCTCAAACATATGGTAAAACAACAATAATAATATTAGGCCTATGTGTAGCTCTACTGTGGATTAAAATGCTAACGTTTGTATAGACTTGAAATGGTGAACTTGAACCGATTTTAAATTTGCCCTGTTTGTTAATTCACAGTAAAGTAATGACATCAGAATACAACTATTCATCATTATAAAGTTTAATTATTATGTTTGAGACATATGCTTGCAATCTCTCATTGACAAAATTATTAGACCATTTTTTTTCACTGGTAATTCCGTCTTGCACTATATTCAACATTTATATAGGCTAAAGTAGTTATACTGACCCAGTAAACATTTATTTTCAAGCACAACACTTTGTGTTCGCTATGAAAGAAAAAAACATCAAATGCTTGTTTCAATCATAACTAAAATGTGATATGATCAATTTAAATCATGTGTGCACCGCTTTCACTTTCACTGCCGAGTGCGCTCATGTCATGGTTGGCGTCACTTTAAGAAAAAAAACATACATGCAAATACTTCATACTTCCCGCGCGGCTCCAAAACAATCACTCGGTGCAACAAACTGATCCTTATTTACAACTTTATTACCTGTTATTCACAGTCTATGTGTTCTATTCACTAAAGTATTGGCAGGCACGTGCACGTCCACCCAGTAATAAACAAACAGTGCGTCAGCTCATGTGTAATTTCGCGGCTGCAAATACATCATTACATTAAGACAGAAATTAAATTTCTGGGTAAATTATTCCTTATAAATACAGTATGGGACACGTTTAACACTATTTGGAGGTGTCCATGTTGCTGAGCAACATATATAAAACAATATGAAGACTTGTGATTCCACCTTTATGCTTCTCTCCTGACCTTGAAAATATAATTGGCTGAATCATAAAAGCTGAATTAGGATCGTGTGTAGGGTCGAATCGAGATTGCAATCTTTTTTCAATTAATCCTGCAGCCCTAATATATAAATATATGAAATATTTGAAACAATTATGCAACAAAATACTACATTCAGCTTAACTTTTCTTCATGACCCAGGAAAGCCGCTACCCACCAGATAAGAAAAAATAAGCACCCTCCTTTCACTTTCTAATCAGTGAGATAAAACAACCAAAGCTTTAATCGTTATCAAAAGTGAGTAAACATCCTACGGGCCTAAAAAAAATCACTTGTTTCAAACCCAGATTGATGTTAAACTGTCTTTTCAGACAAATTAGTGTTTAACTAGGCTGTTAACTGGCTTTTGGTGGTGGAGGATGGGAGGTGTTAGTATCCCACAACTGAGCATCCATCATTCCCGACAGCACTTCAGCGTGTTTGTGCGCGTTACCTGCTTTTCTCTTTGCACACTGGCGTCGCAGAGCCGAAAACAAGAGGCAAGACACAAAGCAAGCAAACGCTACTATCTGAGCTTTCATCTTCAGCCACGCACATCAGCAACAATTGTCACAACACAGAGGCCCGCCGGCTTAAGTAGTTCACCTTAACACCCCTGTACATGAACACACACAGACGCAGACACACGACTCGACGTGTTTAACTTGTGTTGAGAGAAGGACTTTAACAGGGTGAGATGTCTGAGCTGTCAGTCATTCATAGCCTGCAGAGCTCTAGAGGTTATCTGATAGTGAAAGCATAACTTGCTTCTTTTGCCATGATTTCATCTGCATTGCATAACTCGCATTTAGCCCGAGTCTGTTAGCAGGGTTCGAGAGGTTGTTTTTGAGATTTTACCATTACAAAAAACATTCTTTAAAAAGATCATTTGTAATATACAGGGCTGTGCTATTTGGGGAAAATATCTATTTTTGTTGCGATTTCGATTTGATTTGCGATTTAATTTTGTAGTCAAGCTTCAGCTCAATAATCTGTATCATAACTTCTTACTGCTAAAATGAAGTGTGTTTTTATTTATTTTTAAATATTCAGAAATGAAACACTCAGCAAATAGTAAACACAAATAATATGACTTTACCTTTCTGTAAAGAAGTTGAAATCAAATTAGGGAGTTAGTGTAGCTTATTATAAAAAAAAAGGATAATAATACAGAACATGGCTAAAACAACTCTGAAACAAGGTTATAATAGTTTTGGATTTTTCATTAGTTTTAGTTTCTATTTCGTTTTGACTTTTTGTTTTCAAATTCAGTTAGTTTTAATTAGTTTTTAGAGGCAGATTTACTAGTTTTTATTAGTTTCTATATTTTGAAATTACTTAGTTTTAGTTTAGTTTAGTTTAGTTGTTAGGTGCAAGATTCAAAATCAATAGAATAAATATTGTATGATAAAAACCCAGCCATACATTTTTTGAAACCTGTATTTAGAGGACACATGAACACTATCAACTACCATACCCATCCTCAAATTCAAATACAACAGCCCACAAGATAGCAGCCTTAAGTACAATATGTGTGCAAGGCTGCTCTGAGGTTAGATACACTGCAGTGATGAGAAGTTTAGATATTTAACGCGGATGTTTTGACTCAACATACCAAAATTATGTAGTCAGCAATAGTAATTTCAGTTAGTTAAAACATCACCAAGGCATGATCTGAAAAAAATGTCTTACAGTAAAGTTTTGCCACCCAACTGATGTGGCATAATACTGCATGCGCAGTATTAGCTTCTCAAATTTGATCTCAGTGTAACGTTACTATTCTAATAACTTAATGAGTATATATTGGATTATTTCGAGTCAGAGGTGGGTATTAGGCTTGTTAAAAAGTAAGTAGTTTGTGGATAATAGTGCTTACTGGAGACACAAATCTTTTCAAATGATACAGTTCGTTTTGGTGAACTAGTTCAACCGGTTCACTTAGAAGATCCGGTTAAAAAGATTCATTCACGATCGCGATACAGAAATAAAACCCATTATTGGGCACAAATGTGTTAAAGTAATAGTTTTAAGTGCCTGTAATGCTGTCATCGTGCTGCTGTCATGTCCACTTTGTTTTTGTCGCGGGAGCAACAGCGAAGACTGACTGGAGGAGAACCGGCTCGATCTGACCAATGGCAGCAGGATTACAGACTCTGGGGTGCGAAAGGGTCAAACACCTGCAGCGCGAATTAGATTTACTTCTAAACTGCTTACAGTAAAATTATGTATTTAATACATTCACAAAGACGAAAATGAAGGAGGTTTTTGCTATAATTTTAGTAAGTTTCAGTTAGTTTTGTATGTACACAACACAGTTTTAGTTAGTTCTATTTTTTTTTTTCAGTTAACAACAATTATTTAAAATTTTTGTTTTCATTTTTCGTTCGTTTTCGTTAACTATAATAACCTTGCTCTGAAATTTTACTTTGCTGTTTCTTGATACTAGATTGAGTGTCACTGGTAATACTTTCAGTTAATGTTTAAGCAAGACACTCATTAGTCAATTGTGCTCACTCAATTGGCTAGTAAGACTATCACACACAGACGGCAATCACGCATTTGCTCTGGGGAGGGGAAATTAAATACTGTAATACCCCCCCGATTAGCTAATCTAATTGTTTCAAATCGGGATTGCGATTCAATTGCGATTAATCGCACAGCCCTAGTAATATATCTCATTGCATTACTACACTTCAATTAAGCATTGTAAAAAAAATTACAGTTTCAGTTTTTAACAGTTGCACAGTTAATTAAAAGTTTCAGTATTTTGTGATTCTTTGAGAATTGATTTATGGGACCTTAATCTCTGCTCTGTCGACGTTTGATGTTGAAAACTGAACTCTACAGTAGGCATGGGAGGATAACCGCTTTCAAGGTTTACCGCGGTTTGGAAAAGTAATTTTTCGGCTATACCATTCCTAAGGTATGTGTAAGATTTTTTTTATTTACTTTTTTTTTTAGGACAACAGTATCTCCAGCAGAAAAGATATCCAAAGATGCTGTTTTAAATTCTGTGTTTTTGAAACTAATGAAGACAGCAGAAGTCAATGATTCATTTGAATTATTTAGCCTGACATGTTTACTGTCCCAAAATTGTTTAAATGTTTCTCAAAATAATTTAAATCTAATAAAAATGTTCATAAAAGTCACTTTTTCGAACTTTTCAATGTAAAAAGTTGTTGGAAGAAAGATCAAGGTCCCATAATGCTATTTTAAAAATGTAAATAATAGGAAAAATAAAAACATGAATCACAAAATAAGGAAATTTTACATGATGTATCCCATACAGCAAGAAACACTTCCTCTTTAACACATTTTAATTGTTTTATAAGATGCATAAAGAATCACTTTAAAACAGTTTTGTAATGTTGTGAAAATGAAGTGTATGTGTTAGGCCTGCACAATATATCGTTTTAGCATAAACTAACTTTTTTTCCTGTGTAATTTTGTGAAACCTAGCATTTTTTTAAAAATTGGGCTTTAAATAAGCCCTTTGGGTTTCTTTCTCTTCCTGCATATTATGGCTTGTATATTTTCTGTTTTATTAATTTGAATTGAAATGATTTGAAACTAGGGCTGCACAATATTGGAAAAATCTGACATTGCGATATTTTGTTTTGCTGTGATTTGAATATAATTTCTCCAGATGATTTGAATACCTCCATTTGGAAAGATTTCATTAATTTAGATTGACTGGGGTGATCAACTCTTTTTCAATGCAGTGCATCTGCATAAAATATAATCAATTACAAGCATATATGACCGAGCAATTAATAAAAGTTAATAAACAGTGCTTTAGGGTTTTCTAGGGAGCAAAACAGTATTCAAATGCAAAAATTGAACAACCAAACGTACAAATACATTGTTGTATAAATATTTACATACAGTAATATATAAAAGATATATGAATATTTTTATTTTTTAATCTTTAATAAACAATCTAATCCAGTTATGTGACAATTGCTGATGCACACTTTTTGATATCGATGCTTAAATGATTAACAACTATATATTGTTCAGCTCTATTTGAAACAACACAATTCACAGTTCACTTATTTTTGCACAGTACAGTCCAAAAGTCTTTAGCCATCTTCCACCAACAAAAAGTAGGAAATATCAATTTACATTTTCAAACATTATTTTTTATTATTCATTTTAATAATTCAGAAAGAGTTTTGTACTGACAAGAAATCTGACAGCAGCCAGTGTTTCACAGAGATCTGATCACACCATCAGACCATCGGAAAAGACATAAACAAACAAAATAAAAAACGAGACACTGAATCCAGAATTGCTTTGCCAACATCTAAAGAGTCTCCAAGAATAATGTAAAAGTTCAATTCAATTCATGCGTATTTATATAGCACTTTTACAATGTAGATTGTGTCAAAGCAGCTTAACATTGAAATTCTAGTAAATTGAAACTGTGTCAGTCCAATATGAAGACTCGTCTGTCACTGTGGTCTTTCAGGAATCAGTCTCATGCTCTCCACTCCTCCATGACTGCCACAGCATCAGCTCAGGATACGGCCTGGTCCAGGGTTATGGATACCTTGGCACCATTTCATCACAGGTCTTGGATCACATCAATGGCGCTGCATAATCTCTAGGGGCCTCGGGATGAGTATCCCCAGGAAAAAATAGAGAATAAAGAATATATTTAGCATAGCTACTGTTTATAGTGTATTTAAACAAGATGCAAAAGTAATGTGTAATAAATGAAAATAGTAGTTATATAAACAAACTAGAAACAAACATGTAAAGCATATGAGTATTCTTATCAAAATATCTGATGCATTAAGACAGGAGGAGTGTTTCCTACAGGTGGTTTGTCAAGCTCACTCACCTGCGTGGAACACACTATGCATCATACTGTTATGTCATGCATTATGTGTATGCCTTATAAAAAGATAGGTCTTTAATCTAGTTTTCAACTGAGAGAGTGTGTCTGAGTCTCGGACATTATCAGGAAGGCTATTCTAGAGTTTAGGAGCCATAAATGAGAAGGCTCGACCTCCTTTAGTAGACTTTGCTATTCTAGGTACTACCAAAAGTCCTGAGTTTTGAGATCTAGTGTGACTAGAGCTAAACGCACAGGCCAGTCACAACAAATACTGGTTTAATATAGTTAATAGAAGTTAGTTGAAATTTTAGATCTGTTTTTGGCGTTATTTTGAAGCACTTTACAGTATAGGCATGGTTGTAAAAATGCTGTAAACAGTTTTGCAGCTATGTTTCATGAATTGTATCAGATGCCTCTGCATTTAGTCTGGCTCAATGTGTTTTGTTTCTTCACTAAATTATGAGATCAGACTCATTGTGTACTCACTGGATTATTAGTAAATTAATAGCAAAAATAATGTTTGGAAATGAACACAGTGAAATACTTATAATAATAATAATTACACCAGAAAATAAAAATAGCTGACTATTTTTCTTGGTGGAGAAAATACTAATAGCTAGGGCTGCACAATTTTGGGAAAATCTAACATTGCAATATTTTTTGATCTGCATTATCTGGGAGGCTATTCAGGGAGGCAGAGTTTAGGAGCCATAAATGAGAAGGCTCGATCTCCTTTAGTAGACTTTGCTATTCTAGGTACTACCAAAAGCCCTAAGTTTTGAGATCTAAGTGTGACTAGAGCTAAACGCACTGGGCAGTCACAACAAATACTGATTTAATATAGTTAATAGAAGTTAGTTGAAATTTTAGATCTGTTTTTGGCGTTATTTTGAAGCACTTTACAGTATAGGCATGGTTGTAAAAATGCTGTAAACAGCTTTGCAGATATGTTTCATGAATTGTATCAGATGCCTCTGCATTTAGTCTGGCTTAATGTGTTTTGTTTCTTCACTGGATGATAAGATCAGACTCATTGTGTACCCACTGGATTATTAGTATAATTAATAGCAAAAATAATGTTTGGACATAAACACAGTGAAATACTGATGTTCATTTTCAAACACTTTTGCTATTAATTATAATAATAGTCTGCACATTACACCAAAGGATAGAAATAGCTGACTTGAAATATTTTTGTTGGTGGTGAAAATACCAGTAGCCTAAAACCTTTGCGCAATACTTTTAATATGCAATTAAGTTACATGTATTGGGTTACTACCCTATCCTGTTTGTGTCCAGTGCTGTTGTTCGGTCCTGCAACAGGAAGAGAGCCTGCAGCAAATGCTTACTGATATATATCAGCCTCTCGCCTCTCTCTCTCTCTCTCTCTCGCTCTCATTCCAGCGGTATGTTTGTGACTCATGGTACATCTGGAGCCTGTATGCAGGGTCAGCAGGCCCTCTTTTATCTGTAGGGCTGATTGTGTCTTATCTTATCAAAGAGGCTAAGAGCAGGCCCTCTATCAGTCATAAATTACGGACCTGAAAGGAGAGCCGTGCATCGGGAGGAGAAGTGAGCTTCAGGGGGATTTTCAATTCACTTTTTTTCTCAGTTATGTTCATATATTATACTAACATTAAAATGTCGATATCTCATCATTTGAAAAGATGGTGCAAGAAGGCAATGCAAAGAGAAATGTGGTGACCATTTAAGGCATTGGAGTCAGTAACATATACTGTAGTATAAGCCCGTTCAAGACAAAGAAATGGAAAAATCTGTGTCAGATTGAGTTTTTAGGAATGTACTTCTTGTTTTGATCCTTATTTCACTGTGAGATGTGTAAAATGAATCACTCAAAAGATAATAACTAATTTTTCTTCTATGCATGAATCCTTTAAAATATATGAACATTTAGTTTGTCAAAAATATTCATTTAAAGTTGAATTCAAAATTACAAGGAGTTTTAGTTTGACTAAAGTATACCATTTTAGATGTGAAACCTCAAACTCTACCACACTTTTCACTCACAGAAAAAATGGTACAATGTTGTACCAAAGAAGGTACAAACCCTTGTCACCGGGGCAGTGCCTTTTTATGGAACAGAATTGTACCTTAAGACAAATAAACTAATTTGTACCATTGCAGTTTGTACCTTTGAGGACATGATTTGTACCATGGAAATCCAAAATGTACCTTTGGTTTTTAATACCTGCAGATACATTAATGTACCTTCATCAAAGATACAAATGTGATCCATGAAGGTACCATTACAGTGACAAGACACTTTGTACCTTAACAGTGTCAAATGTGTTCCTTCAAGAGCTATTTAAAGGCATTTTACTATATCCAAAATGCATCAATTTATATTCAGTAAATATAAAACATCAAATACATTTGTAAACAATGTTTTTAAAAAAGTTTATTTTTGTGTAAATGCACCTTTTCCATTTACAATAAAGAAAAAAAGGTACTGCTATCATAATAATAATAATATCTATTTTTTGCTAAACACTTTTCTCCAAAATGTTTCAGAAATACATTCTCCCATGTACAATATAAAAAATAATTTTTCTCCCAATTTTCACTCAATACCTTTGTAATCACTTAAAAGTTGATTTAATTTACTTAATTTTAAAACAGAAATAGAATTATGCAAAAGTATTGTAATGAGATATGCACCATGTTTAATTAGTTTTACAATACCAAAATGTCTGCATGAACACTTTGCATATACAGGACTTTTGCCAGCTCACGTTAGTAGTGGAAAGCAAGCGCCAAAAGAATATCAAATAATGAAACTGTATTTATCAGAAAATGCTACCAAATGTTTATTAAAAATGCCTGAAATGTTTAGTCTACAATACCTAGTTTTGTTTTACCAGTTGTTTTGTATTATAGTACTTAATAATTTATGTTTATGAGTCTCTTTAAACATATGCTTTTAAATGATGATTCATGTTTTAATATGGAAATTATTCATAAAATCACTTTGCTTTTCCAGTAATATTTATTTTCATAGATATTGTAATAAAGGAGTTGTCCAACAATTATGTTCCTTTTTTATGAGAACAATTGTGTACCTTCATTTAAGTTATACCATAAAATGTACAGAACAGAATCATAAGAGGTCTTTTCTGTACCAAGGTACAACTTTTACAAAAGGTACAAAACTGTTCCTTGAGGAACATTATTTGTACCACCGTGCACCTTTTTTCTGAGAGTGTTTAAAATAACTTTTGTAAATCTTATCTGATGGAGACACTATAATGTGATGACTGACGGTGACCCTTATATTTTATTTCACCTTTTTTTAAATGACCAATTATTTTATGATAGTTTTAGTTAATGATAATAATTCTGGTGAGTTGATTTATTTCATTTTGTGGAAGATTATGCCACAAAATGAAAAACTGAGCTGACTATTCTGGAGCCAGAATATTCCTTGAAGAAAAAAGACCCTAAATCTACATTAAAATGCTGATTATTAGTATAAGAAATTGCTGCAAGACGGTAGTGCAAATGTTACAATTGTTTAAAGCAGTAGAGTCAGAAACATAAGACTGTCCAAGACAAAAAAAAAAAAAAAAAACTGTGTCAGTTTGTCAAGTTTTTAGTTATGTACTTCTTTGTACTATCATTAAACACATTTTTAAAGCACATGGTTATGCCTTTGTAGGGAAATGTTTAAATCTAATTACCCTGAAGAAGTTATGTGGTGCAATCAAGCAATAGCAAATGTATTCACACTTTAAATATATTCTATTGACCTTATTCTTCAATGCGGAAATGTGCTCGTTTTTGCGATTGTTTTGGAACTTTCGATTTAGTTGCCTATGGGAGAAAGGACTAGAAATAATAAACAGCAGAAAATGGGCAAACTACTTGTTCTACAAACAAGTGTTTGCATGACTATACAGACAAAATAGAGTAATAGTGTATAATAAGAAAATATCAGTTTGCAAAATCAAGCAGCAAAACGAGCTGTTTTTAACGTCTGAACACGAATGGAAGTAATTGAGACCGGAAGTCTCAAGCCAAAAAGATTGAAATGGCTGACCCGCTTGTAGACGGAAAATAAGGTAAATATATCCAAATGTTTTGGGTCACCCGTCTAAATCATTGAATTCAGGTGTTTTAATTATTTCCAAAACCACAGGCGTATAAAATTAAGTACCTAGACATGCAAACTGCTTCTACAATCATTTAAGTAATGGGTGGCTCTCAGGAACTCAGCCTATTCAAGCATGTTACCATGATAGGTTGCCACCTGTGCAATATGTCCATTCATGTAATTTAATATTCCACAGTCATCTGTTAGTGGTATTATAACAAATTAGAAGCAATTAGGAAGAACAGCATTTCAGCCACAAAGTGGTAGGCCACATAAAAATCAGAGACTGGGGTCAGTTTATGCTACAGATCTCTAAACTTCATCTGGTCTTCAGATTAGCTTGAGAACATTGTAAAGAAAGTTTCTGGGTTTCCATGGCCGAGCAGCTGCATCCAAGATTTATGCCAATACAAACTGTCTAATGAAGTTGTGTAAAGCAAGTCCCCACTGGACTCTACAGTATAGTAGTAGAGATGTGTTTTCTAGAGTGACGAAGCTTCTGTCTCGCACTCTGATGTACATGTCTGGGTTTGGCAGTGCAGGAAAATAGTAGTTTCTGGATTGCATTTTGTCAAGCGTAAAGTTTAGTGAAGGAGGAATTTGGTGTGGGGTTGTTTTTCAGGGATTGAGATTGGTTCTTTAATTCCAGTGAAGGGAATGCTTAATACTTCAGCATACCAAGACATTTTGAACAATTTCATGCTCCCAAGTTTGTGAACAGTTTTTGAATGGCTCCTTCCTTTTCCAAGATGATTGCACATCATGAAGATATGAATTAGAGAGTTTAGTGTGAAGGAACTTAATTGGCTTGCCTGACCTTAACCTGATGGAAACTCTTTGTGATGAATTAGAGCAGAGATTGCAGGTCAGGCACTGATGTTGGATTGGAAGGCTAGGCTTGCAGTCTCTGCTGTAATTCATCCCAAAGATATTCTATTGGGTTAAGGTCAGGACTATGTGCAGGCCAGTCAGTCAAGTTCATAAATCACAAATACTCTTTACTTCTACAAGAAAAAAAATTTACCTAAAAACACTATTAAACCTTTTGGAAACTCTTCCCAGAGAAGTTTCATATGTTATCGGTGCAAATGGTTGTCCACCTATATGTTAAAACCCCTTAAGATTGGGAAGTAATTAAAGTTCTTGTGCATGTAAAGGCAGACGTCTCAAAACTTTTGACAATATAGTGTATGTGACTTCAGATCTTTTCAGAATTGATTATATAAATGTCACTAAGTTGGCGACGGAGAGGCGCAGTAGGTAGTGCTGTCGCCTCACAGCAAGAAGGTCGCTGGTTCGAGCCTCGGCTGGGTCAGTTGGCATTTCTGTATGGAGTTTGCATGTTCTCCCTACGTTCGCGTGGGTTTCCTCCGGGTGCTCTGGTTTCCCCCACAGTCCAAAGACATGTAGTACAGGTGAATTGGGTAGGCTAAATTGTCCATAGTGCATGAATGTGAATGAGTGTGTATGGATGTTTCCCAAAGATGGGTTGCGGCTGGAAGGGCATCCGCTGCGTAAAAAATATGCTGGATAAGTTGGTGGTTCATTCCGCTGTGGTGACCCCGGATTAATAAAGGGATTAAGCCAAAAAGAAAATGAATGAATGAATGTCACTAAGTTTGAGTCACACCACGTGGCATTTGAACTAATTACGTGTTGTCATAAAAAGGACATCATCTGATTTCTTATTGAACTTGAGGAATTTGACACAAACACATTGAAGATCTCCAGGGAATTTCCCTATTATGTATTTTTCTGTTTTATTTCTTTGCTTTTGTCCTGCATGTCGCTTGCACTTAAGAACTTTAATTTAGCATACAAATGCTGTTTAAATTTTAATGTCACTTTCTCACAGTCACAAACTACACTACTCAACATCTTTCTGGTTCCTTACCCTGTACTCTTACTTTCAGTGTACCTTCATAAATGTATACTTGGTGCACTAAATAGCAGTACTGAGAAACATTTGATCACTTAAAGTAATGGGAACACAGGGATCTTTTTATTGAACATTAAAGGATTAGTTCGCTTAAAAATAACAATTCTGACATTAATTTCTCACCCTATTGTTCCAAACCCCTGAGACCTTCGGAACACAAATTAAGATATTTTAGATGACATTCAGAAAAGGAAATAAAAATTTTGGTTAAACATTCCAATTGACTTCAGTGGTTCAATTGTAATCATATGAAGCACTGAACTCACTGCCAAAAACTGTGAATATGATTTTGTTTGCCAGTTGCCTTCTCTTGCGTGGGTCAAGATGCATGTTTATTACAGGCAGCGAAACATTCAAGTGCCGCATTGCATTGTAGTAAATGCACACCGTGATCTGATGCAGAAAACAGGCAAACAAGGTTTTTTGCCATTCAGAATTGTTCATGGAGATTTGTATGGTTACAGTTTAACCACAGATGTCGCATGGAATGTTTTGACACGTTTTCTGGGTTCCTTTGAACATCTTGTGACAATTTCTGTCTATGGAGGATGAGAGAACTCTCAGATCTCATCTAAAATATCTTAATTTGTGTTTCTAAGATGTACATAGGCTATGGGGGATTAAAACAATATGATAGTGAGTAATAATTACAGAATTGTCCTTATTGGGAGAACACATTTTTTAAAGAGTACCAGTAAAACTTCCCTATTCCTCACACTTTACTATGATTTTTCTTAAAACAGGGCATATGAAATCACAAGAAAAAAAAAACTCACCAATTTTTAATTCTCAATATTGTGAATGTATTTTATCAGTCCTAATAATCAGTAAAGTTTATTCTAAAATATAGACTTCTGTAATGCAAAACAATCTCAGTAAGGTTTTCTTTTAAGCATTTAATCCTTTTAATCATGCCTCATTATTCATTATGATACCACGACAGTTGTATCACCCTGAAAAGTGTAACACCCCCAGTGACAGGCATGTACTTGACCCCTTAACCATCTGAACTTAAGGTACACAGTCAATCCTGTCGCAAAATGTCCCCTGCTTTGCCTTGAGTGTATGCACATGGTGGCTGGTTGAGACAATTGTCAGATGGGAGCAGCTTGGATGGAGCTGTTAGGCCATAAGCTGTGGCTCATCCCTCAGATAAGAGCCTTCTTAAACCAGGGATGAGGCAATAAATCCCCTAGTTTGACTTCCTACAGCAGCTTTAGGTGATCACTAAGTAACTGTGGCTAGAAAAGCTGCAGGTATCTAAGAAATGCCTGGCCTGTTGAAATAGGACAGGTCACATGCTGGTAATCCTTGGACGCAACTGGCCTTATTAGTCCAATAGAAATGCTTTAGACAGCCATGCTAACTTAGAACAGTATCGAGGGTAAAATATGGCTTTTCTGAAGTTTAAATTTTAATGTTTGCACAGGAGTGCATTTTGATATTTGTATTCTTCACATGAAGGATGAGCAAATCACCTTGAGTGTCATAATGATAGGAGGGTTTTGCCATGTTAATGGAGTAGAGATTTGAGTTATTATAATGAGCTTGACCAACCTAACAACGGCTTATCTTCAAACAAAGATGGCCTGACGAACTTCTGTGGCTTTCTTTAGACAAATAATCACCTTCTGCCTGATGCCTTATCCGTTTTGGTGTAGTCTTTCAATAATCCCTGCTTCAATCTGCCTGTATCCTCATTTGTCAAAAGAGACACGTAAGGAGCAAACACATGATCTCCTGCGATACAGAACGCTTCCTCAGAGAGCTGAGTATCGAGTCCATTTTCTGAGGTAATCTTGTGATTACTAACCCCACTTTTCTCTAACCACACTATGCAAAATGAGAAGCAAAACGCATTTAGTGTTAGACCTTTGCCCATCACATTTGAATACATTGGAGAAATTATTCTATGCAATTTCTATGCACAATGTAGCAGAAGGTAACTAATTCAGTATCTATTGTTGATTTATGTAACATTTGATATTCAAAGCATTGTTTTACTGTATAAAGAAATCAATGCATTTAGTATAAAATAATTGGTCCCACTTTTAAAAAAAAAAAATACAATATACTTATGTTTGTAATGTAGGGCTGCACGATAATAAAAAAAGATTGTGATATTTGGATTTTCTTTGATATACATTGCGATATGAGTACAATTTCACCAGATAGATTGGATAGCTCTATTTGGAATCCATTTCTTCGTTTTTATTTATTTATTGTATTTATTAATTGATTAGGATGATATTGTACTGAAGAGAATCATGCAAAAAAAAAATATAATAAGCACACATTAATACAGTAGAACAATGATAAACGTGAAATAAACAATGCTTTATGGTTTTCTGGACAGTATTTTGCTATAGAATCTGAATAATCAGATGTAAAAACCATGGATAGACTACATCATTGGATAAATAACTCAAAATATATCTGTATTAGGGTGCTTTCACACTATTGCATCCGGGTTCGTTTGACATCAGAATACGGCATGTTTAGTGTGAACGCTGTCTTCTGAACTTGGGTGTGCACCCGTGAACCATACCCGAGTCTGCTTTCACACTTGGTTCAATTGCCTGGACCGAACCCAAGTTCGATTGTTCGATTCGTATGCACATCGCGGTCATTCTGCTTTCACTGAATCTTTTAGTTTTGGACATACAGAAAACGACTCGTGTTTATCTGCCGCAAAGATATTTTAAATGTTCAGAACATCACACGATGTCTGCAGAAGCTGTTTTTGGAGAAGACACGCAGACATTATCACTGTGCGTGCCCTGGCTCAGTCCCACTTGTCACCAAGGTACAGTACGTGATACGCAAACACACAAATGAACGTTGTGAAAACTAAAGTTTGTTGTACAGTTGGCGGTTCACTTCCGTTATTTGGTATGATTGCATTCATATCAGAAGTGAACCGGACCAGAGTTTGCGCGAATCGTACCCCAGACCACCTCTTTCAGTCGGACTCAGGTACGGTTCACAGGTGTACACCCGAGTTCAGAAGACAGCATTCATAGTAGCTAAATGTACCGTACTCTGATGTCAAACAAACCCGGGTGCGGCCCAAAAGAGCTAGCGTGAAAGCACCCTGACAGAGGTGGTCTAGGGTAGGTTCATGCAAACTCTGGTACAGTTCCCTTCTGATATGAATGCAATCGTACCAAATAACAAGTGAACCGCCAACTGTACAACAAACTTTAGTTCATTCGTGTCTGTATTTCTGCATATCACCTACCTTGGTGAGCGTACCTTGCACTGACCCAGTACAAACACTGTGATAATGTCTGCTTGTCTCTACAAAAAAACGACTTCTGCAGACATCGCATGATGTTCTGAACGCTTTTAACATTTTTTGCAGAGACGCAAGTGGCTCTCTGTATTTTGGTTTTGTTAACAAAACTAAAAGATTGGTAAAAGCAGAATGACTGTGATATGTGTACGTTTTTCCATTTTGGCACTTGGCTTTCGTGGCCGTCACCTAGCAACAGCTGTACACATAACAGCAGCTTGATGACGCAAGCGTACTGGAGTTCAGAAGGAAAAAAAGGCAATGTGAACACAAACCAGCCATTGTGGGACAATCGAACTTGGGTTCGGACCATGCAATAGGACCTAGTGTGAACGCACCCCTAAAGTTACAAATGCTATAGTTTTATGTGTTCTGAACTGTGGCTACTGGTTAAATATAATTCAGACTCAACATTGGAGATCCTGCGATGTGATTATTTATAGGTTCCATGTGACGTCACACAGTGGTGCAGTGCCATTTTTGTGACCAAACTGTACTATGCTGTCAATCTGCTGTGGTAGTCACCTAAGGTGATGGAGTATGCTGCAACTTGTGCAAACGTGTATAGTTCAATGCTGGATTGTAATCTAATTTGAATAACAGACCACAAATATAAAGGGGGCGCCCTGCCCTCCCAACGGCTTTCCCCGCTCCCCTTGGAGCCAAGTTAATTGTATTTTATATATAGCGCCAGATTACAACTTCTTTTATTAAACAAGCTAAATAGCCGTATGCAATATCTTATTGACACAACAGCATGTCATTTCTGTCTCTACATGGTTGTGCGATTACAAATTTCTGCTCTCTGAATCGCATATGGTGGAGTTTCACACAGCCACTCTCTGCTGTATGGGAATGAGAGTGTGCGCGCCACACCTGACAGGATCGGAGATGCACGTGCGCTTCCGTATATTATGCATAGCCTACAAGCAGCCACAACACTGGTAAATGATGTGTGGGGGCGTCACACATCAATCGATGCGCTAGCGCCATAGCAGCTAAAATATATACATATGCGGTGGGACCTCTGTTTACAGTTTATTGGCGTAACTCGCGCGAGTGATGCTCTCTATTTTGCAAGTGCAGCCATTGTATTTCCAGTGTTTTGAGCTGCTGTGATGCGAGCGAAGCAGAGCTGAGTGTCTCATCCATCCTCATCCATCCATACCTCTCCCGGAAGCTCCTCGATTCTCCCGCAAATTTATACCGGCTCCGTGATCCCCAAAAATGTGTTAAATACCCAGAAATCATGGCGACGAGAGTGAATGACCAAGAGAACAGATCGCGAGAGGCACAGTGATGGTTTAAGCATTGCATTTCTTAGGTTTAATTAATAGAGCAGTAAAGATATCGCGAGTGCACATCTCCCCCTAGATGGAGACCAGCAAAATATTTGAATGGTCTTCCATGTATTTAGGCCTTTTTACATATAACAACTGAAAGTGTGTTTTTGACAATATTGCAAGTTCGCTAAAAGCTGGCTGGAATTAGTCGATAAATTAAACTTAATTCTTTTAACATGAATATTTAATAATATAACTTCTTGTAATACACTTATTGCAATAAACAGTTTATAGGCCTATTTCCTTTTAGTAAAGGAGTATTAGGTGTATAGGTGTGCATTTTAACTTCAAATAGGCTTTTTAGCATCAAATAAGCTCTCCAAACTTTTTCTTGACTGAGACATGTTGAATTCTTCTTTCATCATTTGCAACGTTTCCAAATTGCATTATTTGTATTTTTATTTAGTAATTTTTATATCTGTGTTATATTACGCCGGTTCATTCTGCTGTGGCAACCCCTGATAAATAAGGGACAAAGCCGAAGTCAAGTGAATAAATGGATTATTTTCTGTAAAGCTGCTTCTGGCCATGACACGTTCACACCTAAATGGTTATAAAAGACGTGTTTAAGGGATTATATGCAGCATCCTTAATTTATTCTTTTATGTAAGGCTAGATCTTCTTTTATGGTTCATACTTAGAGGTAAAATGTGCTTAATGCATTATAAAGCTTAAAGCATCGGTACTCTGTATCAGCCGATCACCATGGCAGGAAATCGGTGCATCCCTAGCTTTGACCCAACTTGGCTGTCAGAGCAATACTCCCTCTGGCTGTACAAGACTGATCTTAGTAAGTCAGTAAATACAACCTTAGGAAAAGAAGTATACTTAAGTAAAGTATAAAAGTATTTAGTAAGTATACTAATATCAGTGTACTAGTAGTGTACTTAAAATGTTCTTCCAGAAGCCCATAAAGATGCACTGCAGTGACAAAAGCTGCACACTTTTTGGATAAAAATATATAAAATAAATGTAGATTTTTTTTATCATGTATGATTATACAGTTCAAATAATTGTCCAGTTTTTTACTGCTGCCATTAAAAGAAACAAATTAACACCATGGGTCCGTGTGTCGGTGTCAGTCTGAACAGCCGTGCTGCGCCACACAGCGCCGTGCCACACCGAAGCACTGAGATCAGTGTGGTGAATGATCTTCACAGAGATGCTTTGGGATCTGTTTTCTGTATTTGTTGATTTTCTGTATTTGTTGTATTTGTGTGTGGGTCATGGGTCTGTGTATAAGAAACATGCAAGCACCATGTGCGATCTGCCGTGTTTATGACAAATAAATATTGCAGATGTCATGTTAATTCCTGAGATGTACATCATTTTCTGTGATCAGGTAAACTTCATTTTCAAATACATTTTGAATGATTAACCTGTCTCGATGTGTAGTAGTGATAGTCTTTACTGTAAATGCCCTGAGAGCTCGCTGCTGTTTGCAGTGGGTTGTGAACAACTTAGATATACATTTCACCAGTGTTGGAGATTATCACTTGACTTTATGGTTCAGCAGATCACCAGAATGTAATACTGTTGTTTTTGGGTGAGTTTTCTTATCACCAGTATTAAGCTGTATGTCCTTAACAAAGGTTGTGGTCATGACAAACAGTAGTGAAGCCGTGAATAAAGTTGAGTTGAGGCAGACATGTTGCAGATTTGAAGGAACAAAACACAGTTCAAGGTATCATCAGAAGCATCATAACTAGTATTTGTTTATTCTTGAGCAAAATATTGATTTCATTTAGTCACAAACATGGCCGTGAGTGTATCAGAAGTGATGTTTCCAAAGTACTGGAAATATTCCTCAGAGATTCTGGTCCATATTGACATGATAGCATCACGCTGTTGCTGCAGATTTGTTGGCTCCACATCCATGATGTGAATCTCCTGTTCCATCACATCCCAAAGGTGCTCTATTGGGTTGTGATCTGGTGACTATGGAGGCCATTTGAGTACAGTAAACTCATTGTCATATTCAAGAAACCAGTCTGAGATGATTCACGCTTTATGACATGGCGGAATATCTTGCTGGAATTAGCCATCAGAAGATACACTGTGGTCATAAAGGGATGGACATGGTCAGCAACAATACTCAAGTAGGCTGTGGCGTTGACATGATGCTCAATTGGTATTAATTGGCCCAAAGTGTGCCAAGAAAAGATCCCCCACAGCATTACACCACCACCAATAGCCTGCACCGTTGATACAAGGCAAGATGGATCTAAGCCTTCATGTTGTTGACGTTAAATTCTGATTTTACCATTCGAATGTCGCAGCAGAAATCGAGACTCATCAGACCAGGCAACGGTTTTCCAATCTTCTATTTTCCAATTTTCGTAAGCCTGTGCGAATTGTAGCCTACGTACTAATTTGTATGAATTAGATTGTACGAATTCATACGAATTAGCCACTAAATCAAAAAGTTACGAATTGCCGTGAGATTGCGTTGTGCATTTAGAGATGCTCTGATGCATACCTCGGTTGTAACAAGTGGTTATTTGAGTTACTGTTGCCTTTCTATCAGCTTGAAACACTCTGGCCATTCTCCTCAGACCTCTGGCATCAACAAGGCATTTGCCCCCACAGAACTGCCGCTCGCTGGATATTTTCTCTTTTTCAGACGATTCTCTGTAAACCCTAGAAATGGTTGTGCGTGAAAATCCAAGTAGATCAGCAGTTTCTGAAATACTCAGACCAGACCGAATGGCACCGACAATCATGCCACATTCAAAGTCACTTAAATCACTTTCTTCCCCATTCTGATGCTCGGTTTGAACTGCAGCAGATCGTCTTGACCATGTCTACATGCTTTAATGCATTGAGTTGCTGCCATGTGATCGGCTGATTAGAAATTTGCGTTAATAAACAGTTGGACAGGTGTACCTAATAAAGTGGCCAGTGCATGTGTATATTGCAGATGCAATATATTTACTACATCGAATATTGTGAAAAGTGAAATCTCATTGATTGCCTGTGATAGAATCATCAGAACGGATTTGACAGAGTAGCTGGTTATCTGATTCATACATCATAAATTAGCTTACAAATCATAAAGTTTTTTGACATCATGACAGCATATTATAATAACAAGGAGCTATGGAAATGTTTATCAATCAACAATCGTCAATTAATTGTGTAATTGGTATATTGGTAGGGCTGGCCGATTAACTGAAAAGTAATCGAAACCGACATTCATAACTTATATTTGATCGAATATTACCAGGTAAATTTTTTCAATTATATTCCCTACCGTGTGTTAAGTCACATGACCCCGCTCTGTTAAGGCTTATTTACACTTCTACGTTGAACGCATGGGTATGGTCCATGCGCAGCCTTTGCATGGTCGCATACCCACGCACCTCTCAAAAAATGTAACTGCACATCACATGTTTGCGCTACATTGACGATGATTGGAAGCTGTGCTAGAGATGCCTTGAGACGGCATGTTTTCTATTAGAATAAAATTATTATTTTAATTTTTTTTTTTACAGAAGATGCAAGAAATGCACTGTTTTTTTTTTTCACTTTTATATAAGAAAAAAGTGACTGTTCATTTTAGGAAATGTGTGTTTTAATTTCAGTTGTTCAGTGTTTAAAAATCTCTCACTTGTTATATGTGTGCATATTTACTGTTCAAAACTTATCAGTAAACAATGAGGGCAAAAAAATTTAATAAATAAAATAATCGTAATCATTATCACAAGATTTTGATTTTAGGTCAAATCGCCCAGCCCTATATATTGGTGTATTATAATTAGTGTAAACACAAGAAAAGCTGCTGATGTTTACTGCCCTCTGCATTTAATTGTAGTGTTTTTGGAGTACAAATACATGCTTGTTAAAGTTATTTACTGCCACCAATGTACTGTAGGTAAAGAAACATTTTCCAATGAGTCTATGTTGCACCAAATAATTTAACGTTGAAACAAAAGAAGGAAAAAAAAGACTAAAATGCATCACATTTTGTTTCTAATGTGCATAAATGTAGACAACTTTTAGTTACTTCTGTGGAATGCAAGATCAAGCCTGTCCAATTACCCAGAAGGCAATGGACTAGAGTCCTGTTCTGTTTTCCAGCTTCACTTAGAATGTGTGCAGGGGCTCCATCTGGGTCTGTTTGCCCCCTCTGTTCTCATTATTTACCCCATCACCTCTCAAGCATTCCACTGGATCTGACAGTCCATCCCAGTGCAGGACTAACAGAGGCTCCAGCAGCCATAGAGCTAATGAGCACAGCCCTAATGCAATAATTTCACACAACAATCACAGTTTAGCAGAGAATGAGATTATGTGAGATATGAGCTGCCGTTTTCCTTTTTAACAGTGAGCGCATAGACACTGGTGTAGATGTTAAAGTAGTACTCCAGGTTTAATGCAGTTTAAGATTTATTGATGGCATCTGTAAAATAATATAACAGTTTAGTCACTTCAATGAAGGTTTTATGTGGATTTTACTACACAATCTCACAGCAATTCATAAATTTTTGATTTAGTGGCTAATTCGTATGAATTCGATCTAATTCATACAATTTAGTACGATTTGCCCAATGACGGTTGGGTTTAGGGGCGGGGGGTTGAGTGCCATGCCACCTTTTTAAAATTGTACATTTTCGTACAACTCAACTCAAACGAATTAGCCACTAAACTGACAAAACATAAAATACTTACATTTTTTCGTGAGATCAGGCTGGAATTTTAGTAACCAGGTGTTATCCCTGAATCTAATCCTTAACTTAGGCCCCGTTTACACTAATATGTTTTATTTTTAAAACAGCGTTTTAGAATGAAAACGTTCCACGTCCACACTGGCGTTTTACCTAGCATTTCTGAACAGATCTCCGTCTACACTACGCCACTGAAAACACACATCACGTGACCACACGCACACTTTGGCATGCAATGCTGCAGTGTATGCGCGGGTCTGAACTCCAGGCAGTCAGCGGGTGCTTTAAGCACAGAGCCCCAGATGAGAGCTTTGCACATCAGACTGTTCATCAAGAATCTACCGCTGCATCTAATCTCACTATATTTCTTAAACGTGATATTTCATTCATCTTGTTCATTGTTCATTCATCTTCTAAATCTAATGACATATTCCCGACGTTGGTCTTTTGATTGTTTTCAGGTAACGTGTTTTGGCAAAGATAAGTTAATATATTAATTTATGTAACCACGTACACTGATTCTGCACATTTGACTGATTGCTTGACTTTATTTGCTATGATGTATAAACTTATTCTACGTAATACTTTTACAATAGCCATTATTGATTATTAAAACTTATTTTCAGCAAAAGAGAGGGTATGTTTCGTATTTTCAATGAAAATGAAAGTAGGCAGTTATGTTATAGGCTCTGTTTTGACATAAATATGTATACAGTGAAGATTACGGTCATATAAATATGTAGCTACATGACACCTCAACATTTTTGGTGTCTGTTAAGTTGTTAATATCAAAATAAAAATAGGCAGTTCTTTATATCATGTTTTCATTTTATTGTTAAGAAGTGAAACAACGATATTCAAAGCCAGATTGATGTGAATGAGGTTATTAAGTACTGTTCCCTTTGAAGATTTACCCGACGTGTTCTCGGGAGTTTTTTTTCCATATCAAACTTGCATAGGCAAACGGTATGGTTCGCTTTTTGGTACCTTTTGAAAGTGGAAATGGCCATAAAAGCGTACCGTAATTATTCAGTTTAAAGTGTAATGCTTCACTTTTTTTAAGGTTTAAGGTGTTACAGAGATAATATTATAAATTGGATATACTGTATTTTACACAAAAACATTAGCACCTCTAAAATAATGTTTGCTTATTGTTTACATCTAAAGTCCAATCTATATTGGACAGTTTAGCATTATGGATTAACCAGCTTAATCTATTTTTTGGCTCTTCACTTTAACCTTTTTTGATGAACAAATACCCCATGAAATACCTTTAAGAAGAGTTTAAAGTAACGTGGAACGTGTGTGTAAATCGTAAAGTCGTTATGGAGTTCAAATTACCTGAACCTCTCTCTCATCTCAGTATCTTGGACCATAACTCCACTCTTTCCTCGCCCTCTCCCCCTTTTGGCTCCCTTGCTCTTTAAAATGTTACTTGAACATTAGCATCACAACATTACAATAATGGATCCACATGCAGACAGTCTCTCCTCTGTCACGCAACCAGCAGTAAGGTTCAGTGGCAGGCTATTGTGAGTCAGGTTTATTTTATATGGAACACATGTCTATTAATGACAGACACAAAGCACGCGTGGTTTGGCTGCCCACAATATTGTGGGAATGATTACAGGGGACTGGGGGAGGGTGCCTTGACATTAGCGTTGCTTTTGATCATGCTGTTCACCAAGGTGGCGCTGAGGAAACTCAGAACCGATGCTGGCAAAGGTTTAGATGCTAAAAGGTTCCCACACATGGCAAAGGGAAATGGAGGCTCTTGTGTGAAGCCTCAATACAATAATTGGAGTTGGTGGGTTCCCTGGCACAAAATGAATTGTGACGGTATAATGCCAAGCAAAACAGTTGTTTTTGAGCAGCGCTACAGAAAGGATGTTAGTAGTTTTGCTGAATTTCATTCTAGCTTTTGCTAAGAGGCTAGATAACTTGAGTTCCCAAGCAAGATATTTGTTAGCTTCAGTTTACCTGAAGTCCATGTGAAATCAAAATTGATAATGTTTGTTTCGCTAGCGTACATTATTATACTTTAGGCAATGCTCATTTTGGTTAATTTTGCCAACCGACAACCGCCGCTTGTTAACCAAATATTAACGGTTAACTGGTCAGATTTATATTAAATTATTGTTTAATTAAAAAAAATAATTGACGTGTCTATTTTGTGTCTTTTGTTGTTTATTAACAACAAAACATAACAACAGAACATCTTCATGCACCTGCGGTGTTTTCAACAGCACAGAAAAAAATAATAAACTAAATAAAAAGAATAAAATAAATAGTCCTGCCCTAGATATTCATTCATTTTCTTGTCAGCTTTGTCCCTTGCGGGGTCGCCACAGTGGAATGAACCACCAACTTATCCAGCACGATTTTACGCAGCGGATGCCCTTCCAGCCGCAACCCATCTCTGGGAATTTCCACACACACACATTCACACACATACACTACGGACAATTTTTAGCTTACCCAATTCACCTGTACTGCATGTCTTTGGACTGTGGGGGAAACCGGAGCACCCGGAGGAAACCCACGCAAACGCAGGGAGAACATGCAAACTCCACACAGAAACGCCAACTGACCCAGCCCAGCCAAGGTTCGAACCTGCGACCCAGTGCCCTAGATATATTTCACTTAAATTACTAATTTAGATTAAAAAACTAAAACAATTTGTTTGATTCGTAGATTAGGCTATGTAAACTATTTTAAAAATGGATATTTTATAAGAACTAATAATAACTATAATTTTCCAAATGGAAAAAAGGTTGGGGGGGATGCAGTCGCGCAGTAGGTAGTGCTGTCGCCTCACAGCAAGAAGGTTGCTAGTTCGAGCCTCGGCTGGGTCAGTTGGCGTTTCTGTGTGGAGTTTGCATGTTCTCCCTGCGTTCACGTGGGTTTGCTCTCGGTGCTCCAGTTTTCCCCACAGTCCAAAGACATGCAGTACAGGTGAATTGGGTAGGCTAAATTGTCCGTAATGTATGAGTGCGTATGAATGTTTCCCAGAGATGGGTTGCAGTTAAGGGCATCCGCTGTATAAAACATGTGCTGGATAAGTTGGCGGTTCATTCTGCTGTGGCGACCCCGGATTAATAAAGGGATTAAGCCGAAAAGAAAATGAATGAATAAATGAATGAATGAATGAAAAAAAGGTTGGTTTGTTGGTTGTACACTAAATCCTCAATAGCCTATTTGTTGAGTTTATGGCACAGATTCAGGACAGAGGCAATCAGCATCAGCGCTGGTTTGGCATTAACTCGTCTGTGTCAAACTGTGACCAGCAATAACCTTCTTTCATCTTGCTTCTTTGGCAAAACACATCCATAGGCATGTGTGGTTGTACGTGTTACCATTTGCCGATCACACCGTTCTCAAAACAAGAGGTGCACCACACTGCCTTTTTTGTTGACAAGACAAAAAGAAGTGCGGTGCGCCTTTTATGTCACTAGGAAATGACTGAATAAGCTGGTCTATTGTGCGCGAGTGTTGCTGTCGATGTTGTAATATTTAATAATATTGTGATATTTAAGATTTGTAATGTAATACAGCTCTGGATAATTTGAAACAGCGACCACTAGTCTCTCCTACATATTTAAAAGTTCTCCGCAGTCCTCTTGACAACACAAACACTGCTGTCACCTCAACGGAAACCCTGTCTCTGCTTTCATTTGATTGGAGAATCAAAAAGACGCGACTGATGTAGCATGCTTTTTCCCCTCAGAGTTAACTTTTTTTAACTGCGATCGCACACTGTGTAATTGCAAAAATGTGAGGCGCAGGGCGCATAAGCAGCGTGCAAAATGCCATTAGTAAATCATTTAAAAAAGGAGCCTCTCATTGCAAAATGCGCGTTCAGTGTGATCGGCCAACTTAAAAAAAATATAAAATAATAGTTTTTAATCATTTAACTGATACCATTAATAAGTTAAAAACGCACCCTTTCGGTTAACGGTTAACCGGTTATTTTGAGCATCAGTGCAAGTTAATCCACTAAAAAAAGTTTTGCTAATCTTCAATCAAAGACTGACAATTTGATCACACGTTTGGAGTGGCGGTCCTTCTCTGTTGACATTAGTTTGAGGGCTGCACGATATTGGAAAAATATTTCAATATTTTATTTGTCTGCGATAAATATTGGAATATGAATACCATTTCATAAGATAGTTTAAATGGCACTATTTGATAGTTTTCTGGGGAGACTAACAGTATTCAGGTACAGAAATTGAATAACCACAATAAAAATAAAAGCTTTTCTTACTTTGTTTTGTCTCGTTCCCAGTCCAAATATCAAAAAATTCTTAGATCAAGTAAAAATATTGTTTTGTTTTCACCGTCAGGAGAAGTAAGTTGCAATTAAGAGTTTTTCCTTAAAAATGTTATGCCAGTGAAGTAATTGAAATAACCTGGTTTTCTTTGAAATGTAGATATTTGGACTAGAAACAAGACAAGATTTTTTTTTTAGAATTTATTTTCAAATACAGTGATTAAATACAATTCTGTAGCTCCTGCTCAACTTGCAATATCGATGCTAAAACGACATATTGTGCAGTCCTAGTTTGATGGCTTCAACCACACCGCTCTTACCGTTAGTTTGCTACAAGCGACGGTTTACGGTCACGGTTTTCACAAAAAGTGTGTTTGGGTGGGGGTGCGGTCACGGTCTTCACGACAAGTGGGGGCACTTTCAGTTTGGAAGGGCACTTTATATCCCTGACTCAAAATGGCATGTACACTGCACAGGTTGAGCCCGATGTGTGCGCGTGCCTGATTCAAAGCCACTTTTACTACTCATCAGTAGGACTAGACAGAATCTGTAGACTTTTTTGCTATTTTTGCTGAGAATTTTGTAAAAAATCTACAGATTTATACGGAATGATTTTAGGAGTATTATAGCTAATAACTTAATATATGAAATAAAAAAAAATACATTTTAAATTTTTATTTAATGTTTACAATACAAATCCAATTATACCCACTTATGTGGTAAACAAAGCAGGTCTCTCATATAATATATCTACTAAAATACAAAATATGACTTTACAAACTGTATTGTAAATAAATCATATGAATATTTTAATATTACTAATATTATATCAGAGTATGGTTCAGTTCTAAATTTAGAACTCTTAAACTTTTGTCTGAGTATTTCACAAAGCATTTCAGCAGAAAAATAGCTCCTAAAACAGTGAACCATTAGAAATAGTAAATAGGATGACTAAATGAATAATACCAAATCACAGACTATCCTAAAATTGCTTTAAAGCAATATGCCTTAGGTTGGAATGTAAACCATTTGACCACACTGAGTTTTTAACAAGTTTAATTCGCTATAAATTATGTTTTACGTTTTTTTTTTTTTTTACATTCATTTCAAACTATACAAACAATTATATTAGCAATATTACATTTAAGCAAATATATGTTCTGTAAATATTAAGATCAAAATATTTATTATATAATTAATCTTTTTCACAGAAGTATTTTCCAACAAAACACATTAACTTACATTGATTAGAAGAACATCTTTATTTAATGTCTAAAACACTAAAATCAATTAACATACTTTTTAGAATGCAATTCTTCTTTTAGCCTGGCAGCATAATATCATTTTATAACTAGATCTCTGACAGAGTCTTTTCCGCTGATCCTTGGCTGATAAAAGCCAATCACTGTGTGCATAGTAATCATGCTGGCATCATCCATACAAACAAGGTTGACCCTGCCTTTACTCTTAGATTAAAACTTCTCTGTAATCCTTAGTAAAAGTTCGTCTCAGCAGCTTTGTGAACAGAAAGCTCTTAGCTAAAAACTTTTACTGCTAGTTAGGAGAACTCATAGTGGTAAGATAAAATGTTTTGTGAATATGGGCTTTGCTCTTGGCGATGACTTCAAGAGTATTGTGGTAATACAGGTTTGTGATAGAATTCTCCATTTCCTGGAGCACTTTTGCAGATTGCTGGAACATTCAAAGTAACCGTTGAAGTGTATTTGTGACAATGTTTTCATGAGGGTTTATTTTTGAGTTTTAGAACTAAATCTGCACTAACTGAAGTGTTAATAACAAATAAAAATAGGAAATGGGATGTAACAATTCAATACAGTAAAGAAAAAGTTGTGCTTTAATCGATTGGATCACAATTTGTTTGGCATCTCAACTGGCTTTCATCATCACGTTTAAATACATTTTCTACCAGTTATATAACTAAATATGCCGAGAAATGCAAAGAAATGTCAAAGAAATCGAGAAATCTTCTAAAAATAGACTCTATTTTCAACACATGCCGAGAAATGTAATGAATGTATTCAAATCACCAATGCATATCTCACAGTAATTAATAGATTTTTTATTTAGTGGCTAATTCGGATAAATTTGTACGATATCATTTGTACAATTTAATATGATTTGCTCATTCCCCAGTGATGGTTGGAATTAGAGGTGGGGTTTGGTGCCATGCCTCATTTTAAAAATCATACATATTTATATGACTGAACTCTTATGAATTCATATACAAATTAGCCACTAAACTGACAAAACGTAAAATAGTTACTTTTCCTCGAGAGATCAGGCTGGTTTCACACAAACAAATAAATTTTTATAAAAGATGTTGGTGTATAATGGGTCCTACTCTGCTGAATCATTAAAATCAAGTCAAAATATTTATAGAAGTTTTGTGTGTCACAGATAGAAGGCAACAGGTGCGTTATTGGTGCATTATTTGAAGTCATTTCGTATTTAACCATCATTCAGTGTCTGCTGTACTTTCAGTGAAAGATATTTCACTCCACAATGAAAATTCTATCATAACGTACACATGTTCTCACTGTGCATGTCATTGTAAACCCATATCAAATTTGTGTAATGTTCAAATCTGAATAAAGAATTTTGTTCTTTAGACTGAAATATATATATATACCCAATGTATATATATATATATATATATATATATATATATATATATATATATATATATATATATATATATATATATATATACAGTGCATTTGGAAATATAGCGCTTCACTTTTTTCACATTTTTTATGTTAGAGCCTTATTCCAAAATGGATTAAATTCATTTATTTCCTCAAAATTCTACACACAATACCCAATAATGACAATGTGAAAAAAGATTTTTTGAAATTGTTGCAAATTTATTTAAAAATAAAAAACCCGAAAAATCACATGTACATAAGCATTCACAGCCTTTGCCGTGAAGCTCTAAATTGAGCTCAGCTACATTCTGTTTCCACTGATCATTCTTGAGATGTTTCAGCAGCTTAATTGTAGTTCAACTGTGGTCAATTCAGTTGATTGGACATGATTTGAAAAGGCATACACCTGTCTATATAAGGTCCCAGGGTTGACAGTGCATGTCAAAGCACAAACCAAGCATGAAGACAAAGGAATTGTCTGTAGACCTCCGAGACTCGAGGCACAAAGCTAGGAAAGGTTACAGAAAAATGTCTGCTGCTCTGAAAGTTCCTATGAGCACAGTGGCCTCCATCATCCGTAAGTGAAAGATGTTTGGAACCACCAGGACTCTTTCTAAAGCTGGCCGGGCATCTAGGCTAAGTGATTGGGGGGGGGAGAAGTGCCTTAGTCCAGGAGGTTATCAATAACTCGATGGTCACACTGTCTGAGCTCCAGTGTTCTTCTGTGGAGAGAGGAGAAGCTTACAGAAGGACAACCATCTGTGCAGCAATCCACCAATCAGGCCTGTATGGTAGAGTGGCCAGACGGAAGCCACTCCACGCCTGGAATTTGCCAAAAGGCATCTTAGACCATAAGAAACAAAATTCTCTGGTCTGATGAGAATAAAATGGAACTTTTTGGAGTGAATGCCTGGCGTTACGTTTGTAGAAAACCAGGCAGCGCTCATCACCAGGCAAATACCATCCCTACAGTGAAGCATGGGGGTGGCAGCATCATGCTGTGGGAATGTTTTTCAGCAGCAGGAACTGGAAAACTAGTCAAGATAGAGGGAAATATGAATGCAGCAATGTACAGAGACATCCTTAATGAAAACCTGCGTCAGAGTGCTCTTGACCTCAGACTGAGGCGACGGTTCATTTTCTAGCAGGCTAATAACCCAAAGCACACCACCTAAATATCAATGGAGTGGCTTCACAACAACTCTGTGAATGTCCTTGAGTGGCCCAGCCAGAGCCCAGACCTAAATCCTATTGAGCATTTCTGGAGAGATCTGAAAATTGCTGTACACTGTTGCTTCCCATCCAACCTGATAGAGCTTGAGAGGTACTGCAAAGAGGAATGGGCATACATTCCCAAAGACAGTTGTGCCAAGCTTGTGGCATCATATTCAAAAAGACTTGAGGTTGTAATTGCTGCCAAAGGTGCATCAACAAAGTATTGAGCAAAGGCTGTGAATACTTATGTACATGTGATTTTTCTGTTTTTTTTTTATATATATAAATTTGCAACAATTTCAAAAAATCTTTTTTCACATTGTCATTATGGGGTATTGTGTGTCGAATTTTGAGGAAATTAATGAATTTAATCCATTTTAATGGAATAAGGTGGTAACAAATAAATGTGGAAAAAGTGAAGCGCTATGAATACCTTCCGGATGCACTGTGTGTATAGTGACAATTATTAGCCCCCCCCCCCCCCCCCCCCCCCCCCCCCCCCCCCCCCCCCCCCCCCCCCGAATTACTAGCCCCCCTGTTTATTTTTTCCCCAATTTCTGTTTAATGGAGCAAAGATTTTTTTCAACACATTTCTAATCATAATAGTTTATTAACTCATTTCTAATCACTGATTTATTTTATCTTTGCCATGATGATAGTAAATAATATTTTACTAGATATTTTACAAGACACTTCTATACAGCTTAAAGTGACATTTAAAGGCTTAACTAGGTTAATTAGGTTAACTAGGCAGGTTGGTAATTAGGCAAGTTATTGTATAATGATGGTTTGTTCTGTAGACCATCCAAAAAAAAAATATAGCTTTAAGGGGCTAATAATTTTGACCTTAAAATGGTTCTTAAAAAATTAAATACTGCTTTTATTCTAGCCCTAATAAAACAAATAAGACTTTCTCCAGAAGAAAAAACATTATCAGACATACTGTGAAAATTTTCTTGCTCTGTTAAACATAATTTGTGAAATATAAAAAAAAAATAATAATAATTCAAAGGAGGGATAATAATTCTGACTTCATCTGAAATTTTCATGAGTATAATTCAATAAAATTGTGTTGTTTAAATGCAAGTGTGTGTGTGTGTGTGTGTGTGTGAGTGAGTGCGTGCGTGCGTGCCTGTGTAAGATGTGGGTATGGTAACACGTAGACACTGTATTCCCAAGCAAACACAATATTTAAAGTATGTTTGAAAACACAAGCAGGGCTAAAAACCTTTTAATAATTTTGAAGGCTGAAATTAAAACCAATTTTTTGAATTTATGCACCAAAAGCTCTTTGGCCTCACATGTTGATATAGGGGTTTTAAGCCATTTTTCTTAAGAGACACAGTAGGCTACACTGTAACTTGTTTCCGATTCAAAATGAAATTTAGGCTATTAAATATTTTTTAATTGACCTCATTAATAAGTCCCAAGAGGCTTAGTCAATAGCTGCTGGTCTAAATAAATTTGAAAACTATACTGTCAGATTTGCATACATTACAAATATACAACAAAATTGTTAGAGGTTTCCGTGAATCTGACAGAAAATGCTGAACCCTCTAATGTCATTGACTAATTTGTGACTGATGTATATGTATTTTTTACATCCAGGTATTTATTACATACGAATAATAAAAACTGGTATTGTTCTTTAAATTATTAGCACATCTAGATGAACAAAAATTTGAATAAATACACAAACAGCTGTTTAAAATCGTAATATTAAAACAAATAAACCTCCAACAAATATGCTCACGTTACATTACTTACCAGCAGAGGGCGATATGATTTTAAAAACGGCAATACCCAAAACTTTAATCATAAGAACGGCAGCCAGGCCATGCATTTAGTGTGAGCGATGCAAATGCATCAAGCAAAGTGATTTAAAATAATCAAAGGTCCCTTAAACTGGTCACATCAAGACAGTCTGACTTCCCCTTGATTGGTTATCAGTAGGCTAATTACATAACCTGAAGCAGTGCTTGATGTGTATCACTCGGCTGAAAGCAACTAAGAGATTTTGTTTTTTCCACAGAAAAAACTAACGTCATTAAAAGTTAAAACAAAGTTTAAGGTCATTAAATGTTTCATAATTTAGCCTTATGAATGAGTTTCTGTCTGTAATTATCAGTTTGTCACAACTGCAACTCTCTTATATATATAAATATATACAAAAGCTACACGCTCACAAAATATTTAGGCTAGACTTACAAAACATACCATCTAATAGTTGTAATAGTAATAAATAATAATAATAAAATTATAATATCCACAATGTTTGATATTTAGCTTTTGTATGTGGTACCTAGGTTTTAAGCATAGGAATTCGCCGTTTATAGAGCTCAGAGGGATAGACATGGACTCATTCTTTGGTTGTTTGGAACTCTACTGAGGCGGCTATTGGAGCCAAGTGATCAGTCATTGACTAATTGTTTCAGACAAACATTTTTTTCTCTACGAGAGTACAAGGTCGAGAATTTGGCTCTGTTAATTGGACGTAACAGAATGTAACAATGGGCTCTCAATAAAACGAGTTTTGTGATTATGGTTTTAGAAAGGGAAGAAAAGAGGCGAGGGGGCTCTCTAATTACCAGCCAGGACTCTGGAGATCCCGTCAGCCATTGTGCGCGGGTGTGCAGAGGCTGTGTGGCCGGCAGGCAGGCGACAGGCGCCGGATTGTGGACAAAGGACTGTCTGCTGCTGAGGCTGTGAGGCGTCCCTGACGCGGCGATTAACCCTTCCACCAGGACGGTGACATTTTTCTCGACTCTCTGTCCTCCCCCAACCGTGGAATAATGGTACAGTAGTGATGTAACAGGTGACTACAAGATTAGTCGCACGGACCACGAATATCCAAGTAGTCCTGAACAACAAACAACACCTTGTAACATTTTTCTCTAAGTTGATAAA
The DNA here is from genome assembly GCA_903798195.1 of Danio kyathit. Classification (NCBI taxonomy): domain Eukaryota; kingdom Metazoa; phylum Chordata; class Actinopteri; order Cypriniformes; family Danionidae; genus Danio; species Danio kyathit. The sequence goes on along the minus strand of LR812523.1, from coordinate 57,017,425 downwards.
CAGTTATCACGAATTCGGGGATGGAAATGTTTTGAAGAGATTTCCAACCTCTGTCTATTTTATACTGTACCATATATAGCACTATCTAATTCTGGCATTACGAACCTTTAACATCCATGGTTTCATTCAACAAAAGGTTCTGTAAAGTTCTTTTGATTAATCAAAATGCTATATGGTCTATTTCTTTTAAGAACACTTTGCATAAATGTTCTTGTGGAACATTACTCCGAAAACCCCGATTTGGGTTTTGTGAGTGTACCCCATTTGTTTTTGATTTAAATTATTTGTCACAACTACGGTATTTTGTCAGTAAACTAGGCCTATCCCTGATCAACAGATGGCGCAGCTGCATCAGATTTAGATTCTGATAACTGCAAAACGTCGACCTATGCGTTTAACTAGCCTACATGTTGCATTTTATTTATTCGAGTAAAGTTTTGATATAATTTCGCACAAATATTCGAATCCCAGTATCATGCAAGAAAAAAAAACATGCAAGATTCATGCATCTTACATAGTAGCACTGATTAATGACGACATGGCCTGCTGAACATTGCGGCAGTCCTATTTGCACTGCCGCGTTTTTTTTTTTTTTTTTTTTTTTTTTTACAAAAAATATACATCCTCAAATTCACATAAATAAACTGATACAACGAACTAAAACACTTTCGTTTTATTTAAACTGAGAGAATGCAACAAAAACGCTCATTTACCCGAAAATCCAGCACCGAGATGTTTAAACACAGGTCTCATAAGACTGCACATGACCTTCTCAATGCGAGATTATAAAGAAACCTGAGTTTTCCTTGTCTATGGACCATCACTGAATCTAAACATCTTTTGTTGAATTTAGCTATAAATGTAATAGCTTTTTGTAATGTAATAGCTAATAGCTTTTAATTGTCACCAGAGATTTAGATTTACAGTGGCTTTTCCTTACAGCCTATCTTTCAGGATATCACAAACATAACACATTCGTTTTCCTGCTATCAAGCGCTAGATAATGTTCATATTTGTAAATGGTAAAATATATATAAATGTAACAAATCGAGACCTAATATTATTTACACACCAATGTACAGTTTAGAATAAATTAAAATTCTTCTCATTCAGTCCATTAACCTTATTTACATACGTGTTTTAGCCTACTTTTATTAGCTATTATAAATAATTAGAAAAACAGGTCCCAGACACAAACAATTCAAACGTAGATCATTCTCAGTTGTTTTCGCATTGCTGCGTTTACAGTCCTTTTTAAAATACAAAGAAAAGCGGTGGTTCTAAAATGTTTTGAATAAATTCAAAGAGTCCAGAAGTTTTGCGCTTTTTTTCATAACATGTCTTTGCCAAATCAAAGACGCTCCTTCTTTATAATCAGCATTGTATATCCAAAAATGGTGCGTAACGAGTTCTAATCGAAATCCAGGAATGGGCCCATAGATGTTCCAATGTCTGAGTCATAACTTCAAACGCCAAACTGTATCTTTTTCGCAGAATTATAGTTGTGAAATTAGAAAGAAATAGTCGGAGGTGGTGATATCATGGAGTCACTTTGGTGAATCGCTACGAGGTGATGCGTCTCTGTGTTTCTCCAGTCCGCTGACTAATCTTTGTATATTCTGCAATTCATTATTGGAATCCTTCCCTGAAGATTTGGGAGATCCCGTATTCTGGGCGTTTCCGGTTTTATGGCTGTGGTGCTCCGACATGGGACTGCTGTCCCTGCTGCCTGATTTTGATGACTCGGATTCCGCGCTCAAAGTGCTTGGTATGCCGGTGGTGAGCAGACCGGAGCTCTGCGAAAAAGACACTGGGATCTGATAAGGGCTGAATCGCAACCTTGGCCGCGTGTTGCTGAGAAAGGGGTTCCGGCTGAGGGAGGACGCGGCGCTGCCTGCGGGGAGAGCAGAGGCCGCTGCAGCTGCAGCAGCCATGTACGTGTATGGGTAGGGTAGCAATCCCCCGAACGGTGGCATGGAGATACCCTGAATTATAAAAAAAGAATTTATTTTTAACTAATTATCATACGAAAACGGATAAATGTATATTAGGAAATTACAGGCAATTCTATTTTTTACTCTAAAGCCAAATATATTCATTTACTAAGTAATAAAATAATGTACAAAATTGTTACCAATCATAAACAAATTCAAATCCACTAAATTCAAATTCAGCTTAACAGAATTGATCACATTTTTTTTTAGAATGTTGATATTGATATTGACAGAAAACTGCTTTACAAGAAATAAAAGCCTAAGGTTTCGAAATATTGGTTTATTCTAGATATGCTAGAGGTTAGAAAATATCTATTAAAAATATTTTGTTGTTATCTATAGTGATAATGCATATCATAAAAAATGATCATACCTGAGATGCAAGCATATGTTGTGATAGGTGGAATGGGAAAGGGTTGGGTGAGCTGGTACTCTGAGAGGAGAGGCTGCCATTCTCTAGTCCACTTGCTCCAGACATTGAGGCTAACAAGTGTCCCATGCCCATGGTTGAGAAAGCACTGGGAGTCATAGCAAATTGCCCGGGGTGAAATAAGAGTGATTGTCCTGAACTCAGTGGGTTAAAGAAATGTTGATTGTGTAAACCAGAGAGGGCTAGACTTTGCAAGTGACTTGCGCTGAAATGTGATGGGTTCTCTGTTTGAACCATCAGAGGAGAAAAGCTATCTTTGACTGTGCTCATGCTGACAGAGTCTGCTTCCTTTTTGGAGGATTCTTGATCTTTCACATTTCTAGCATCCAGTTTGTCCTTGTCCAAATGTCTGATGCTAAAGGCAGAGTCATTCTCTTTCCTTGAATCTGAGTAGTCCGCTTTCTTTTCTAGGTTCAATCTGTCCTTCACTCTGTCCTCGCAACGTGGGCTGAATGGTGATTGTGGTCTCTGTTCTGGACTACTGACTCTGATCATTCCATCATCGTGCTGGTCAAGTTCATTGTCACTTTCATTGTAGTTTTTGTCTTCTGAAAAAATAAACGTTACGCACATCAGAATTATAAAAACCAAAGGAATTGTTCTTTTGATAAGTTACATAGTTATTTCCACTCCTTAAATAACACACCAACTTGCATCTGCTTAATTACTCCCATTGATTATACAAGGATGGATGAAATGTGCTTTCTGTGCCAATTACTTCCTTCCTCTTCCACAGCACAATGAGTGTGATTTCATGAAATGTTTGACATTTGGGTAGTCTGAAGGAAACATTTTAATGAGCACTTAATTGCTTGAGATGAAATTCAGAAGAAAAATTAACTGACCCAATGCATGAGACATTCTCTCCATAGCACTTTTTTGTATATCCTGAACTTAAGATGTGGCTTGAAGACTAATAACTCGGCAACTGATCATACTCTCATAAGAATTCAGGAGACATTGTCGTCATTAGCTAATTTTTACAAATATCAGTTTGTTTCCATAAATGTATTTAATTGTATTTTGTGATCTACCAATGCATTGTACTAACAAAACTGACTCTCAACAAACTTCTTGATATCATATCATTCAGTATAAAACAAAATCAGAACTTGTTTAAATTTATATAAAGCATAGATTTAAGAATGATCTCAGTTAAATTACAGGAATACAATTAATATTTGCACCAAAACCCATTTTGGTAAATTCCACAAAAGGGTAATGTAATAATTAGGCATGACTATGATTTTATTAATAAAGATTAAATGCATTGCAAAACATATTAAAATAATCCACATTTCACAGTATTTTTTAGGCTCTTATAAAATTGTTTAGCCTTTAAGACAGGTGATATTAGGAATACCAGACTAGGTAAATGCATGAAATTACAACAATATTTTAATGGGCTACCAGGTTTAATTGACAGACTAGTTCATTTTTTATAAAAAAAAGCAATTTATATAACTTTAATTCGACCTCTCTTTACAAAAAAGTTTTTAAATTAATTTCATGTAGTTAACTTTATAGTGATGGAAATGTTTTTATTGCACTGAATGCGATAAACCAGACACTGAAAAACACGATGCAGACAGTTCAAGAAAACTGTAACTAAATAACAACTGGCTCTAAACAATCAATCCGTAAACATATCAATCAATTCATTATCTATCAGTAGCTTTAACTTAAACAACATCTAGTTTTTAAAAATAATTTGATTCGGGTCTTATTTAAAACAAATAAATAGTAACAATTATTTAAAAATACCAAATAAAAGTATTTTTCATTATAAGACTTTAATCGAATGCATGGTTGTAAATGCCAAGAAAAACTTCGAACGCGTTGTTGGAGTTAAGAAATAGCCTAAATATAATAAATAATAGAGACTAAATTAGGAAAAATTCAAATGACATTGCAAAGCATGTCTTTACCTCTAGATCTGTTAAATTTCAGCGGACTTGTTGCTGGTCCAGTCGGTGAGTGAACTGAATCTCTCCCAGTAGTTTGTTCGCAAGATGAGTCGTCCGAATCTCCTCCATCTCGATCCACTTTGCATTGATCATCATACATGCGCATTGAAGGCAGGGCTAACTGTTTTCTGAAATTTAAACTGAAATTGGTTTACTGTAATAACCAAATATTTGTGTTTTGTACATATTGAATAGTTTATAACAATCTTTAGCAAATTACCTTTTTTCTCTTCTTCCATTCCCAGTGTCTCTGAATCCTTTTGCAAATGGATTATTATCGATTTTCAGTTGTGTGATCTATAATAAAAAAGGAAAATTACATTTAGGCCATTAAATTTTTTCACGCTTTCACTGAGGTGGGATATATTTATTTAACAGAACAATTTTTTTTTCTGTAGCTGTAATTCGTTGTTTAAATAGGTCCAAATTAAAACGAATTATCTAATTAAATAATAAATAAAAACGTGGCCTAAAGCATGTCCTGATTTTTCTACATCGGCTGGCTAAACTGTTTTGTGAAAGATTGTTGCCATTCTATAATTAGGCTAAATAATCATACCCTACGTTAGTTCGTTCATTTGAATTCATTGTGACTTTACCATCACACTTGACTTTCTTTTTTCACATTTGATTGCTAATCTCAAGCTTCTCAAGTTGTAGCCTACATACAGGCAAGCATTATGTGCCCGCTATCAATAACTGGCCTTTAAACATTAGTCTGTATATTATTGTTAATTTTCTGTTGTCAATAATATGACTACAAATAACTGAAAAACTTGGTAAAAAGAAGTCAAATAAAAACACAGTTTTTAAACTACGTTTAAGTGCTCTAACTTACCTTGTCATTCTGATATGCAGTGACAGCTATAAAATCGGTCTCGGGAAATACATATGTCCTGAAGGTGCTATAAGGAAGCTTCAGAATGTCGTTGGCTCTAACGATATGAAACCTGGGCTGGTATTTGTGCATTGAATTTAAAATAGTCTGAAAGATAAAAAAAAAAGTAATACGGTCAATAAGAAAATCAGCAACATCAAGACACCGTTAAAAAGAAACAAAACACTACATGTCGGTGACTGCTGGGTTTTATGTACCCTTAAAATGTAATGATTTGGGAGGTGATGAGACAGGCCTTTAGTGTATAATCTTTGTATTATTTTTGGGACTTGTTGTAGGCTATAGCTAAAATAGATTGCATTGCAATCTAAATATTTTACATGCTAGAATGTGTGAAAAAAACATTACATTTAATGCAGCTTCTCATGCATGCTTCATTTAGTCGACACTTCCTAAAACATGCTAAAAATACAAATGCACCTTAAAATGTCTAAAGACCGTACATAGCGTAATCTCCCAATAATTTTTGCTTCTTGATCACAGACAACCCAACTTTATTAACTGTAGTATCCCCTTTGTTGTACTAGCACTGAGTGAAAATTACATAATAGGAAAATATGAAGCGAGTTTCTAATAACAATGAATATGGATTTACATACAAAGAAAAAAGTAACTTACAAATCCATGTTTATCCGAAATATTGTTGGTGAGCTTGAGTTTATGGAAAGCAACAGGCTTTGCCATCCACTGTTCACCCGTAGCCGGGCTATCTGGGTGTATGTACATTCGTTTGGGCATCTCCGGATCGGCCTTTCCTGCGACCATCCATCGAGAGTTGTGAAATTTGTACCGACAGTCATCTGCCGCAACAATATCCATCAAAAGTATATACTTGGCTTTTTTGTCCAGGCCGTTCACCCGCACCTTGAACGGAGGAAACATTCTCCTGTGGACGGAACAGATATGATCGTGGGTCTGGGGCCAAATTTATTTAACATTTTAAGAAAACTTTAAATACATTTCTGTTTGGAAATAAATACAAATAATTAGTTCAACTACTTTTCCCCTTATAACCAGAAATAAGTAGCCAATCTTTTGCTCGTTTGGCAAAGAGCAAAACGGCTATTTATTGTTTATACGGTATAAATATTTACTGTACATATTTCCTTAGTAAAAAGGATTTTTACATCTTTATAATTCACATAGGCCTATTATTTAGACATGCTTATCGATACAATATTGAACTAAATATATAAATTAATAAAATGTAGCCTACCACAGCTAGTTGCTGTTTATTTTTCCCCTTAAACAAGTTCCCATCGTTTACAACAAGATTTAGGTTACATTGTTCAGAAACATTAGTCTATTTATATGTTAGTGTTTCTATATAATATCCTAACAGAACGAACATGAATGGTATTTGAATATACTGTCAGGAATATGCTACGCGGAGGACCCAAGATCCACCCATTTAAACCGAGCAATATTTCGAAACGTAAATTATATTTTACGATAAAATAGACCCAACTTTTCCCAGAGTGAAATAATAACATCACACAGTTTTGCAACATTTAAATAGGTTAAATAATGTAAAAGGCCTTACCTTCCTGATTTAGTAATGACCATTTCTGTTCCAATTTTGTGGAATTGATCCCAAAGCTCCTTAGCTTCTAATGTAACTTTAGGATCATCCTCAACGTCCTCCTCTGGCTCCAGACCCTTGAAAGAGCGCAGATGAGCCGCCTGGTGGTGATGTCCAAGCGCGGCGTGTAAACCAGCTTCAGCCGCACCGGAGAGCGCATGATCCGCCAGCGGTTTACTGAGACCCGGTGGTAAAGTGAGCGCTGGAAAGAACGAAGGTTGAGCCGCCGCAAGGAAAGCTGACATGGGAAAGTCGGCCGGCCTGTGCGCGTGAAAAGGGTGATAAGCCATAGCGTTCGCTGTGAAAACTGGATCTCTCATCGGTGCATCCAAAAAGCCAGATGAAAGTATAATATTCTAAAAAAAATTGCGCCTGTAAAAACAACTCGTAAGTCCGACTGACTGTCGCGCTCTTGCCACTGAAAGACAGTGTTGATTTCACAGTAGTTGAAGAGGACTGGTAGGAAATGTCACTACCATTTGAGGATGTCCAGTTGCAGCACAGTGATAATATCCTTCAAAAGAGCAATACTGACACTTCGGTTTAGATTTACAGTTTTCCTTTTGCAATAGTAATACGAATTAAAGCAGCCCCAAAATCAAGGATGCGAAAGTCGTGAGCACTGTTGAAGAATTGGAGGTTCTTCCCTGACCACTGTGTAACTGTGTCTGTCTTACATGCCCCTTCTCACTGGATCCCCGCACTAATGAACCAGACCGTCTTGATTGCGGATTTTACGCATTCTGGACCAATTGTAGAGCTTCATAGGCGTGGTTTTGACAGCTCCAGCCAAGATCGTGGAAGGGGGGTTGAATGGAAGGTGTCGGAAGCATTTGCAGTAAGAAAACATGTCAACAGAATAAAATATTAACCAATGACAGAGTAAGGATCTGGAAACCCCACCCCCGCATAACCTAACAGAGGAACGGTCATCTGGCTGTAGGCAGCCGGGTAAGAGAGTGCTTCTCCCGGCTTGTGTTTCATCAGTTAAAGGACCGTGTGCTTTCTGTAAGCTCCAATGCTAAACTTTTAGAAAATGCATTTTGAAGTTATCTCTGTCTAACATACAAAAATTATTTAGTGTCGATGTTTTAAACATTTTGGTAATGGCATAGCAACCCACCCGTCACGGAAAATCCAATAATTCTATAGTAGACAACAAATGCAGTTATTTGTTTTAACGACGACTGTAAATCGACCGAATGTATATATGTTACAGTACTATATTCGTCTATTTTTCATCCAAGCGATCTACAGTAGCCTACATTGGTTGTGCGGTGTGGGATACTCGCGTAAAAGCAGAGCGCATTTAAAAGCGAAAATAAAGAATTTGTCCTGTTTACGAATTACCTACCATAAGGAACAACGAGGTATTACACAGCCTATTTTCAATATACGCCTGCAGCAAACTATCGATAAATAGAGCCGTGATTGAGACATTGTGTATTTTATTGTAGCTAATAATTGTAGATTAATCTTTTCTTCATTTTACAGAGCTATTCACTGGTTAAAACGGCCGACAGGGTACAGCAGAGTAACAATCTCAGCTTTAAAGCTCCACAAACAGTCGTGTACCTTTAAGAGGCTCGTCAACAGATCCTTGATTAAGTGGGACTCCGTTTGTTAAAGAGCGCTTGGCGCCAGTCTGCTGGAGTCCCACAATAAGAACCTACCCCTGTCAATTCATATTTACCCCCAAATTCTCAAACAGCGTGCACCAATCCACTCAATGTTCTCAAATGCTTAGTCTACATGTTGAGAAAAATCCAAAGAAAGTTTTTTTTTTTCCTTTTGCCAATCTATTTCCGCTTTCAACAATTAATGAGACCTAGTGAAAGTCACCATATGGGAGATTTGTCTGGTGTTTTAAATCGATGTCTGATCAGTTAGGGTACTTTGAAAAAAAGGACGCTAAACAGTTATGATTGACATTAATTCCACACATGTTTTTCTCAAAGATTTGGAAACTTGCACAATGTCAACAGGAAATGCATTTTGTTTCTTTCAGTGAACTCATTTCATTCTCTGAAATGCTTACGGTGGATATCAGAAATGACTTACTGAAGAACCCAAAACAACAGGACTGTCCTGAGAGAGAGGGGCACATAGGTTGCTTCCGACTTAATGCCGTCAAATCTCAAGCCGCTCTGCGGGTTGAAGTTATAAGGGAGGATCTTGAGTTACGGGTCCAGGATTTTCATTCACGGATATGGGAAGACAGAACAACAGGAAGAAGACATCAGAATATTGTTATGGATCATCCTGTTTCGATATTTCAACTTTGGTAAGAGCTATATAGCCTACTTTTATTATGTGGGCAAGCTTCATATTTCCAGAATAAATGGACGCAGGTGTATTTAGAACCTTTAATGTATTTTCTATATGCATCTATTCAATGCATTGTTTCTAGCCAATAATTCCACATTTCGAAATAATTTATGTACTGTATTGTTCTGTAATATCCTTGTAAGCTAATCGCAATTCGATTTATTATTTATAGTATTGTTTATTAGCTGCTGTGATTTTTATTTGCATAAGGATACATTGTAACTTGTTTTAACATATTCGAACTTTGAAAGTGTGTCTATTGACTTTTGCACTGAATTGAAATAAAAACACATGAATTACATTCATTTTCGTCTGCCTGTTCGAATGCATGTCAAAAGTTTGAGGATAGATACAAATCAATTACACAACAGACAAATGTGAGCAATAACGTTAACTTCAGTTTATATTCAACGATATGTAAAAAATAGGTTTGTACGGATTAACCCCACATGAAGCAATTTAATGATTTTACCATGTATATAATCAAGTTAATTATATAAACAAAGATCCATGTAGTAGTCCCACTCATTTATTTGTTTAACTAAATTTATGTCGAGGCCTGTGTGAACTATAGTTGTCAATGCAGGTGTTTTTAGGGCGCGTTCATTTAAACACTTGCTAATATTCTTTTTAATCTGATCACAAGGCATACCACTTTAGATAACCGAAGATAAAATCTTCTGAATGTAAACAATCACCGTTTGGTATGTTAGATAACTAGTTTAAATAAAGTTTCAAATTAAAAATAAAAACTATAATGTTGTTTATTATAATACATTTTCCTGAATAATGGTATTGTATTTATTTGTTTTATGTTTTGCAAACCTAAGCAATCACCACTGCACAGCATCACCCACAAAATGCTCCAGCGCTGTATTTATCCTATGGATCAAGTTCTTGGCGCCAGACCGTTTAAGACCTGTCAAAGTTCTTCATATTTCTCCGGTCCACAGCAGAACCCCTCCTTCACACTGTCTACTCAATTGTCCTGTAGTTTGTCTGATGCATGCGCATATGCATGTGCATATTCTGACACATTCTGACGAAATGTAAAATATTTCTTATAGGCTAAATGTTCTTAAAGATGTGTAGAGGCTAAATATATTTATATGATGTTTCATCGTGATACAGCCGTCTGTAAATTAAAACATTTAGTTCATCAATAATAAAACTGAATGAGAAGATACATTCTGCGTCATTTTCACAGCTACAAAAGCTATTTTTTTCTCTTAAAAATAAGTATTTCACTGAGCCGTCATCAGTTATAAACTGCAGGTTAGGTCGGATTTTCTTTTAATGTTTATGAAAGGATTGAGCAGATGAATCAATACAATAAAACACATGGACATTTCTGGACAACAGAAATAAGAAATCACATGATAGTTTCAATAATACAGTTTTTTTAACATCCTATTTTGGATATTTACATTTGTTTGGCTCAGAGCAAAGATAACTATGATTTTTTTTCATTTATTAAGACTGCTGACGGAGATAATGTGAAATTGCAATAGGCATTTTAGCTTTAACATAGCATTTGTAAATAGTCATGTGATTGGATTATAAAATATAATAATTTGGTCTGTATGATTAATGGCACTCCTTTTCCATTGTAAACACAAACAGCTTTCATCCAGCGTCCAAAATACACAAAGGAACAGAGAACAAGATTTAAACTTTCAGATATAAGAAAAACACAATATCAAATCATGTTATTATCAAATTCTTTGTTTTTCAATATGTTAGACTATTTGATAAAACCGAGTTTTTTTAAACAGTGTTTTCTTTTATTATCAATAATATTTTATATTGTAATAATAGCCTATTTTACAAGTTTCTAATATGAAATATGAGTACCAAGTTCAATCCCCCGTATCATCATAAGGTCTGTGCTACAGAGTTCTGGATCAGTATAAAAAGATCATCTCTCATCCAGAAATCCACAAATTTAAATTATCAGTCCAACAGTATATATTTTTTCAATTTTCCAATCAGGTCGAGGATTAGGTTTTACCTGCGGAATTCTAGTCAAAGTGCAAACAGGCTATACAACCACGAATTATTCTTTAAGATAGAACTATTTAATCAATACGATTAAATCTTTTTCATACGGCCTATTTCCATCAATAACATATCATATAAAAGGTCAGGTAAATAATATTACATGTGCGCACACACACAAAGCAACACGTAGCCTGTTGGGACAGAATAATGTCCAATAAACCAATATCAGTGAATAGTACAGGTTATAGATTTTCCTGGAGCTATATAAAAAAAAAAAAAAAAAAAAAAAAAAAAAAAAAAAAATATATATATATATATATATATATATATATATATATATATATATATATATATATATATATATATATATATATATTTGTATTTTAAAAAAAATGCAATACAATACCATGCTACTGATTCTTGTTCGTATTCAAAAAAGAACAGTATCGCGATTTTACCTGTATTAAAGGTGGGGGAAATTTAGGCTACTTATAAAACATGCTTATTCAGTGAAATTCTGGTAGATTAAGGTCTTTAAATAATCTGTTTCTACTTGCACTTGATTTATAGATTAACACTGTCGAAGGCTCATATCCGAAACTCCCTCATCTCTTGTCGTATATATTTAATAAATCATTGAGTGCGAATAGTTTTTGTTATTTGTCATTTGAAGATTTTCGATCACATAACCAAAATTACCCGGAAAGCGCGGTGAATTATATTTGATTGAATAGATCAATATATAAAATATAAATGAATTGAAGGTGCGACAAAACGATATTACAATATACACAGCTTACGTTCCAATAAATCTGATTTGAATATTTTACAACAATCTAACTTTTACAACAATAACTGTTGCTCTGCGGATTGAGAGGTAACGTGTATGAACCAAAACTGATATATACCCTAAATACACTGCTGGACACTTTCTGTATATGCGTGGCTTGAAACGTCTATGCTCCCTGTTACAAATTTGCGTACTGATTAGAAAAAATGCAAAAAAGGTCTGTTTTAATGCCTGTAATTGTCATGTTATGGCTTTCACAATTAGGCTACACCATGGTGACTTCTGAATTTATTTTGACACCAGTTAAAATGTGCTTGAAAACCAAAACCTCTGCAAAAATCCTCTATATTTTAAGATAATCATGGTGTGCATTGAACAAAAATAGTTTTCCGAAGGCTTTCAGTAATATCACTGAAAAAATAACAAATATTAAAAGATACGAAACAAACTTTGAAGTTTTTTTGTTAATTTTACACCAAACATCAGAGCCATAGCAATATAATTCAGAAATAGCAGTATTGAGACATTCTGCTTTGTTAATCTGTGAATCAAGTATTTATTTATTTTTCTGTGCATACAATGCATGCATGTATGTTGTTCATAGCTTATTATGGCCTTTGATAAAATATTACTGGGCATGATAAAAAAATTCCCTTTTCCCTTTCGTTTGGTCTTCAAGTGGCGAAAAATGTTTTAGATGCCTTAAAAAGGTCATTCTTTCAGCTAGCCTCTGGGATGAGATTCACCAGTGATCAAAGGCTGGCGGGAGTGTGGGGGAGAGTCAGCTCTTTCTTGGGTTGGATTGTAAGGTGAATGTATTAACTTCACAGGTCAATCTCACCCTACATCAACAATACACCTCTCTAAGGAATGCTCTATAGATGTTTCTATACTCATTGGTCATTACAAATGTCTGTAACTTAGCTTGGGTTAGCCTGCAGGACTGTAGGAGTGTTCATTTAAGGAAATCCGATGAAAATGTTGTTGTCAGAATGGTTTATATTGGCATCAAAGGCTACTCTATGGGAACTATTTGGTTAAACTGCTTTTTTGGTGCAGTTTCTTGAACACAACCACACACACAACACACACACACACACACACACACACACACACACACACACACACACACACACACACACACACACACACACACACACACACACACACACACACACACACTTATACTATCTCTATGCTGAGACTGCATGCATATGACAGGACACTTCTAGTGTAGGAAGTGATCTCAGAGGTCCCACACAAGAGGAATGGCTCCCTGGATACTCAGGGCAATAACTTGTAATTAAAGCCATACGATGAGTTGAGACAAGAGGTGGAAGGACAGGTTATGGGACATTACTTTTCTCTTCTCTTCTCTTCTCTTCTCTTCCCTTCTCTTCTCTTCTCTTCTCTTCTCTTCTCTTCTCTTCTCTTCTCTTCTCTTCTCTTCTTGTAGCATTAAATAGACACCAGTTGAAAAACAATAGGAATAAAGAGCTATAAAATAAGTTTGGAAAGCATGGATACACACACAAAAATAAAGGTTCTTTATTGGCATTGATGACTCCATGAGGAACTGTGACCATTTCCTCTCCATTTTCCATTTAATTATTTTTCGAGGAGCCCAAATAAGTTTTTTTAATGGCACAACAGTGGAAACATCCTTTTGGAGCCAATATTTAAAATAGTGTAACCTAAATAATTTGGTATAAGTTGAGAAATGCTAAATCATATTAAAATCACTGAATTTTAATCATTAATACTTCCATTTGTATTTTGAGAAAATTGGAAATTGGAAATTTTGAGATCACTCAAGTCTTTCACTGTTTCCAAAATTGCATATATTAAGTACATTTGGTTTAAAAAACTGTATTCCTAGTTGCACTCAAAAAAATTCCCAGAGTTATTTCAAGAAAAACTGACACCCAACTCCTGGGATAAATTTTAAATTAAGTACATAACCCTACTTTAAACCCAACATTTGAATTTGTCCATGTTTTAGACAAATGTAGGTTGAAATAAGATTATTTTAGAGTATTTCAATCTATATTGGTGTCCATCTGATGCACACTTCAGAATCTCACTGAAAATCATTTGGGTACTTTTTGCATACTGTTTGTTTTATGAATGCTCTGAATATGACTACACAAATGACAAATAATGCCAGACACCATTGATATTTGCACATCACATGACCACAATGTTTAGGTTTAGAACAGGGGTGTCCAAACTCGGTCCTGGAGGTCCGGTGTCTTGCATAGTTTAGCTCCAACTTCCTTCAACACACCTCCCTGAAAGTTTCTAGTATACCTAGAAAGAGCTTGATTAGCTAGTTCAGGTGTGTTTAGTTGGGGTTGGAACTAAAATATGCAGGACATCGGCCCTCCAGGACGGAGTCTGGACACCCCTGGTTTAGAATGTTTGAAATCAGTTGCATATGGCTAATTTGATTTCACTTTTATGCCCTTCTTTGAGGCTGAAAATGTTGACCATCATTCACTCTTAAATATTGAACGTTTTCAGTGAAAAGTTCTTTTGCAATGTGTGATGAACACTTTTTAAATTTAAAGAACCTTTATTTAGTTTCCTTTTGTGAAACTAAAATATTTTATGTATGTTCTTCATTGATGCCAATAAGGCATCTATTTTAAAGAGCGTTGACATATGTAATGGACAAAAAGTGTGGATGCATTATATAAAATATATTTTTATATTTCACAACATGAGTTTGAAATGAAGTCTGAACTTTCCTTCAATTTTCTCCTCTGCCAAAATGAGTAAGCCTGTTTGTTTTCTTCATACAGCTCAAGATCAGCATATAACTCTTGTCTCCTTCCCGAATGCTGACTGTCCTCAATAAATTGTACACTGGCTGCTTAAACGCACACTGGGAAAAAGAAGGAAAGAAGACAGAAAATCAGTGAAAGATGACACACACAAAGGACAGAAAAGGTGTTCTGCATTTTCTCAGTCACCATTTGGAGAGAAATAACGACCAGCAACTCTACATCCAACCATTCTCCGAGCCCTGAAAGATCAGCTCCATCTCTAGTAACATCAGAGAAGAGCGCAGGCAGGAAGAGGGCCATCAATCTCCCTCGCTTTCACCTCTCCGGTCACAGTCCACACCTGGGACACATTTGACATTATGTTAGGTCACCCTGGGCTCCGACAGAGTCACTGCAAGGTCGAAACTGTAAAATTGAAATCCCATTTAAAAGCTAAGACATCACCGAGATTAACTTTATTTTGCTTGTAGAGGCAGCTCAGATTGCACAACAGGCCGTGCAGATGTGATGAGAAGTTAGCTTGTAGCAAAGCGATAGCAGGTTAGATGTTACACCGATTGAAGAGGACTCTGTGATTGCTCAGAGATGGGAAGAAGAAAGATTATATACAGTTCATGACACTTGAGTATTTCTGTCAGGGCATAACAATCTTTCGCAGCCAGGACGGAACCGCAATTTAGCCGTTTATTTATGTTTAAAGGGATCATCATTTACTCATGTGGTTTAAAACCTGTGAGATTGACTTCCTTTTCCTTAAAAATAAGATATTTAGAAGTAATTTTCAACATTTTTTTTTGCCAAATAAGTAGTCACTGTGGCCCAGCGTTGTATTGGATCTTATTGTCTTTCAGTGTATGGAGAAAAAAACCCTCTTTGATTCCACATTATTAATAGGGATGTCCAGATCCGATCACGTCACTGGGACTCGAATATACATGTGTGTGTGTGTGTGTGTGTGTGTGTGTATGTATGTATATATATATATATATATATATATATATATATATATATATATATATATATATATATATATATATATACAGTTGCAATCAGAATTATTAAACCCCCTGAATTATTAGCCCCCCTGTTTATTTTTTTCCCCAATTTCTGTCTAACGGAGAAAAGATTTCTTCAACACATTTCTAAACATAATAGTTTTAATAACTCATTTCTAATAACTGATTTATTTTATCTTTTTCATGATGACAGTAAATAATATTTTACTTGATATTTTTTAAGACACTTCTATACAGCTTAAAGTGACATTTAAAGGCTTAACTAGGTTAATTAGGTTAACTAGGCAGGTTAGGGTAATTAGGCAAGTTATTGTATAACAATGGTTTGTTCTGTTTCTGACTATCGAAAAAAAATGTAGCTTAAAGGGGCTAATAATTTTAACCTTAAAATGGTTTTTAAAAAATTTAAAACTGCTTTTATTCTAGCCGAAATAAAACAAATAAATTCTTTAGAAGAAAAAATATTATCATTGTTACTGAGAAAATTTCCTTGCTCTGTTAAACATCATTTGGGAAATATTTAAAAAAGAAAAAAAAATTCAAAAGGGGTTTAATAGTTCTGATTGCAACTGTGTATATATATATATATATATATATATATATATATATATATATATATATATATATATATATATATATATAGGCCTTGACATTAACTTTTTTGATCAACAGCCAGTGTGGCTAGTAGTTTTCCAACATTACTAGCCACTCGCCATTTTCACTAGCCACAATTTTGTTGTTGAGAAAATATATTTTATATGCATAAATATGACTTTGACATGCTAAAATTACTTGATTTAGATTTTGTGGAATGTCCACAAGCCTCCTCATTCATGTCACTTTTTGTGTATGTTGCGAATGAGCTTTCCCAGTGAGCATGAGCACATGGGTCATGGTTTCATAATGTTGTATTACAATTAGTTTTTATTTCATATGACTTTTCAGAGCTTAAAGGATTTACCAAATTTATCTCTAACCACACTAAAAATAAATAAATAATTATTTTTTTTAGCCAAAAATGTTGAATAATGCGTCAAAACAAGCAAAATATAGCTCAGTGTTTCCTCTAGGATTTTTTCCAGCTGTGGCGGCAGGACTGGTAGACACAGATCTACCAACTACCTATGGCGATAATGGCGTTATTTCAATGACAAATGTCATGAGCACAGTATTACAAGTCGAGATCGCATTTGTGTAATACGAGCATGTGAATCTCTTTGCTTGCGCACCGATTGCCTCTGTTCGTGCACAAAACTTCTTGCACGCCCTCAAATATACTCTGCTCAAGAGCAGATTTTCTTGTGCGCGCTCAAATAAACACTGCTGAAGTGCTATTTAGTGCATTTATTTAAATATTTATAATTGCAGACCTACAGAGCAGCATGAATGCGTCCTGAAGTAAAGTGATACGGCTATAAACTCCAGCAAGATAGTCATTGTATGCAGAGCCATAGGCTATAAAGTATAATTATGGAAACTGTGTTCATCTTAACTGAAAACTACGTTGTGTTTGCTGGCCTCACGCATCACGCACCTGTCAGTCATTCAGTCTGTCAGTCAGCATGTCACTTTAAAGGGTTAAACAAATAACGCACAGCACTATGATTACAGAAAAGTTTGCACTGTTATAATTCACTTACCTTTTAATACGTTTTGGTGCAATTATAACCCGCTATTTAAAAAAAACGACTGAATGTTTTTGAATGAGAAGCTGTTATGTAGTCATGGCGGGATGATTTTTGGTGTGGCGGCCTGCCATGGAAGAATTAATGTAGCGGAAACCATGCAGCTGTATACAATACATTTTTTTTAACAAAATATTTCTTAAAAAAAAAACAGTTAGCACCAGTTAACTACACATAAATGGGAAGTTAATATCCTATATCCTGTTTAAATAATGGTTAAAGCGAAAGCAACCGGTGCTGCTTACAAAAAGACCAATATGGAGCTCTTGAAAGCAGCAGGACTGTGAGTCCATGAATGTAACTTTTTGTCTAGTCTATTTGAAAGAGAACCGATCACACAAGTTGTTGTTTTAAGCAAGGAAACGGGAGCGCTCACGTGTTTTAAACAGTCACGCGCATCACATCAGCTGTTGGCACTAGTGATTATCCTCTCATTCGGTAATCAACCGGCTTTCTTTTGCCCGCACAAACACAATTATATTTGCCAGTCGTGCTGCTTCTTGATTCTAAGATCGCATTTGTACGAATATTGGGCCATCCTTATTGTCGAACCCTGCTTTTAAGAAAACTACAATTTAAAAATGATTTTCAACCAGCCAAAGTGGCTAGTGGAGGTGGCTGTCTAACCCGCCACAGCTAAAATCTACCCGCATTCGGCGGGTGTTAATGTAAAGCCCTGGTGCCACATATTCACAGAAATCTGAAAATCTGGGATCCACGGTGCAATTTAAAACTAGATCAAATGAAAGATTTAGGGTTTTAATGAAAGAAGAGGACAATGGTAATATATTGTTTTACTTTTTCTTGTGTCCTTTCCGGTTCTCTAAACAAAAAATTAAAACTATCCTATTTTTTTCGATTTATAATAGACACCTACAGTGCTCGACAGTAAGGACTGCCCGATGGATCGGGGCCAGCGTGCGAGACGCTTGGGACAGTAGACAGGATTGTTACTGGTCAGATCAGTTTAATTTGGTCAATTGCGTGCAAATACAGTCTTGCTTTCACACCTACTGTAGATGTTTGTTTCGCAACTGTCTCGTTTTCCCAGTTAGCACGGTTCAATTGGCAAATGTGAATCCCCCAACCGCGCTCGGACCCATGCCAAATAAATTGGTCCGAGATCGCCTGAATGAGGTGGTCTCGGCTCGATTGAAACTAACTCTGGAGCGGATTGATTGTAGTGAGAAAACAAAACAATCCAACGAATTAACGAACCAGGCTATATCACAGTGCCAGGCTATATCACAGTGTATTATGGATATGTAATAGCCATATACGGCTATATGAAGAGAGAATGATGGTTAGGGCCAGGATGTCATTCCTACCGGCAAATGTGCGTTTCATGTCGAATATGAAAGTGAAAGCATGCTGAAATATTACGGAGTCCTGTTTATTCATTAGGAAAATTGACATCTGATAATTTTTCCATATTTTAATCTTATAATATTGTGCATTAGGATATATATATATATATATATATATATATATATATATATATATATATATATATATATATATATATATATATATATATATATATATATTTATATATTTATTTTTTATTTTTTTCTCATTTTTTAGCACGTGTGGTTATGTTGTGGCACAAAGTTAGACCTCTTTCTTGACTTCACATAGAAACAGCAACGATTGCAGCATGACATCACTTTGTTGTAGAGACGCTATTGGTGAAATGCCGGCAAAGTACAACACGGAAGCAGCTTGAAGCGGAAATCGCTAGTATGTCTGCGGTCTGGAGGTATTATGAAGTTGATGACGACAACATTTCCATAGCAAACTGTGAGATATGTAAACTTGGCGATTGCAATAGGTGGAAAGGAAAAGGCTACATTTAACAAAACAAACCTAATAAGGCACCTCAAAAACAAACACCCGACACAATACAGCGAGTTTACCTAGGCAACCCAACCAAAGACGAGTCAGTTCTCGCTGAAGGAGAATTTGAAGAGGAGAGAAAAAAATGCCCCGTGACAAGGCAAAGGTACAGGACACAGCCAAGATAGCACAAATTATTGCAATGAGTGACTTGCCATTAGCCTTTGTAGAAAACCCTGGATTTCTTATGCTTATGGAGCACATAGAACCTCAATTTGAATTTTTATTTATGTATTATAGAAGTATCAGATCCGGTTTCGGTATCGGTATATACTCAAAATCAAATGACTCGAGGGCAAAAAAACCTGATAGGGACATCCCTAATTATTAAGTGGAATAACTGCTATATACTTCCATCAAAAGATAAGTGATAATGTATTATTGTGTTCATATTGTATTGCACAACACCTGTAGTGCTATCTAGGTGAGAAGGTTAGGGTTAGGTTTGTAGTATGGGTATTGGTTTGAGGTTGGATTAAGTTGTAAGAGATGATCAACAGCGTAATTTACAGAAATTAATTACAGATGTATTTACTATCAAATATATATTTTTTAAATATAAGTACAATTTAAAAACAGGCGGTTCATTTTGCTGTGGCAACCCCTTATGAATAACGGGACTTAGCCAAAGGAAAATGAATGAATGAATGAATTTAAAAACATGTAATTAAGGAATTAAGGCCATTTAATGTAAAGTGAGAGCAAAACTTCAAATAATGTTCCTCATAATAAATTATGTCACTGAAAAGCAAAATGCTTAAAACAAGAAAAACAAACTGACAATAAGGTATGAATAATATTGTTTTAGGCGACTTAATTGTATAATTATCAAGAGACAAGATTTGATATCTTCAAGTGATTTAATTTAAGATAATCTTAATTTCACAACAAGAAAATAAAATAAAACATTCCCTGCAGGCACAGGACGTCAACATGATGATGACAGCAAATAATATTTTGCTAGATATTTTTCACGACGCTAGTATTCCGCTTAAAGTGTCATTTAAAGGCGTAACTAGGTTAATTAGGCAAGGTAGTGTAATTAGGCAAGTTATTGTATAATGATGGTTTGCTCTGTAGACAATCAAAAATAATATTGTGTAAGGGGGCTAATAATATTGACCTCAAAATAGATAAAAAAAATAATGAAACTGCTTTTATTCTAGCTGAAATAAAACAAATAAGACTTTCTTCAGAAGAAAAAATATTTTAGGAATTACTGTCAAAAATTCCTTGCTCTGTTAAACATAATTTGGGAAATATGTGAAAAAAAGGAAAAAACTCACAGGAGGGCTAATAATTTTGACCTCAACTATATATGGATGTATTTTTCTCCTCATTAACACTTAACTCTGATGATGACCTGATGATTAACCCTTAACTATGCTGATGACCACACGCACAATTGATTTCCACAAATACGAGTTGTGTATGGTTTTATTGGTCGTAATCTGCAATGATATCATTTTCTCGGCCAAAGATCAGGCCCAGTCCCACTCTGAGCCCCAGGAATGTGAGTGTGGCTCATTACTCTAAAGGACTTAAGCTGGTGAACAACACTAAAGACCTAAAAGCCTTTCTTGTGTGGCCTAATACATCCACATTGTGAGACTTTTCAGACACTGGACTGCAGCTATTTGCTTTTTTCTTCCCCCAAATTCACATCGGTCTGCTGCTTCAGAGCTTAAAAAGTGATTGTAGCTGTTTCATTTTAAATTCAAACAATTCACAGTTTGATCATTTGTTCATCTATGCCTAAAAACAATTGTTTAAAATCCAAACACCATTAACAGATCAATGATATTTAACTAATTTCATCTATGGGCTGTTGACTGATGAAGCATACTGGAGTCAAAAAATGTGGTTAAAAAATAAGGTTAAAATACATTCAGCTTAAAGAAAAAATGTTAGTTTGTTTGTACTTCACTAAAAAAAAAGGATTATTCCTTGGATTTACTTCTTTTTTTAAGTTAAGTGGTTGCAAACAATTTTTTTGGGGGGTTTAATCTAAACAAACAAGTTAAGTTGAACATAACTAAAATAAATTTGTTTGTTTAAATTCAACATATATAAATTGTTTATATAAACTGTTGTAAACATATTTTTTCAGTGTTTCTACAAAATCAATAATAGTGTGTTCTATTAACATAATTGTGTAACGATATGGTTAGTTCCACAAAAACTGAAAAGTCTGCCATCATTTATTCACCTTTCACTTATTCAAAACCAATTTGAGATTCTTTCTATTGTTAAATGCAAAAGGAGATATTTAATGAAAGCTCGAAAACTTTTACAATTCCTTTCCATAGTATTACTTTTCCTACAATAAAAGGTAATGTTTACAGGTTTTCAACTTTCTTCAGAATATCTTCTTTTCAACAGAGCGAAGAAATGAATAAAGGTTTGAAACCACTAGAAGGTCAGTAAATAGTTTGTGAATTAGATTTATTTGAGTAAACAAAGCAATTTGAGCACAGTAAAACCTGATAAATGAAGAGAACTCAAACCAACTGAGTACTGTAAAACCCAATAAGGTAAGGCAACTCAAACCGTTTGAGGAAACCGATTGCTACAAACTATTTGAGTTAAAAAAAAAAAACTAATCTATATACTAATCTGAGTACTGTGAACTTAATCCATTTAAGTTGAAGTAATGAGGTATTTAATTAACTCATTACCTTCAACACTGAGTTCAAAACTCTTTCAAATGAGTAGAATTAACTTTCAGTAAATTTTGAGTTAACTACACTCATTTCATTTGAAAAAGTTGACGGTTGGGTTTTACAGTGTTGGAATTGCTCCGTTTCTTGTTCTTGTTCTTGTTCTTCTTCTTCTTTTTCTGCTTCTCCTTCTTCTCTAGAATGAATTGCATTTTTGATGGTCTAAACATGCTCAAAAACTCACAAAACTTTACACACGCGTCAGAAGTGGTAAACTTTTACGTTTGTGGGTGTTGCAAAATGCCTCAACAGTGCCACAAATACACTTTTGACAGAGTGGTCCCCGAGCTACATTTCACGCACACATACAAAAATTGGCACACACATCAAACATGCCAATACCTACAAAAAAGTCTTTTGGAGCAAAATCTCAAACCCAACAGGAAGTCGGATATTCTTAACTTTCTCTGCCGAAAAGTAAAATTTTTGCCATTTCCAGACGTTGTATTTTAATGAACCCCCTCGTAGGGATTTTTATCAGAGCAACACAGAAATTAGGTTTTGTCATCTAAAGGTTTTGGCGACGTTAAATTGCAAAGATCTAGAGTTTTCGTCTAAGGGCGTGTCTGTGGCGGCCTCACAAACTTTGATATTTTGCCACGAAAGAGGAAGTTGTCATAACTCAGGCATGCATTGTCTGATCTGCCTCAAAATCCACACGTTTGATAACAGTCCTGACCTGAACACGTTT
This sequence comes from Danio kyathit, assembly GCA_903798195.1. Taxonomy (NCBI): domain Eukaryota; kingdom Metazoa; phylum Chordata; class Actinopteri; order Cypriniformes; family Danionidae; genus Danio; species Danio kyathit. The sequence continues at coordinate 56,994,638 of LR812523.1, read as the reverse complement.
ACTTGTCAATACCTTGTTACAGTTATAGCGCCAACTGCTGGCAACAGGAAATGACATGTTTTACACTGTAACAAACTCCTCCTACAAACTCCCCCCCCCCCTGAATATTTTTTTTCTTTAATTTTGTTAAACTGAGTAAGGAAATTTTCACAGTATGCCTGATAATATTTTTTCTTCTGGAGAAAGTTTTATTTGTTTTATTTTGGCTAGAATAAAAGCAGTTTATAATTTTTAAAAAACCATTTTAAGAACAAAATTATTAGCCCCTTTAAGCTGTATATTTTTTCGATAGTCTACAGAACAATCAATCATTATACAATAACTTGCCTAATTACCCTAACCTGCCTAGTTAACCTAATTAACCTAGTTAAGCCTTTAAATGTGACTTTAAGCTGTATAGAAGTGTCTTGAAAAATATCTAGTAAAATATTATTTACTATCATCATGGCAAAGATAAAATAAATCAGTTATTAGAAATTAGTTATTAAAACTATTATGATTAGAAATATGTTGAAAAAAATCATCTCTTCGTTAAACAGAAATTTAAAAAAATAAAATAAACGGGGGCGAATAATTCAAGGGGGCTAATAATTCTGACTTCAACTGTATAACTCAGCCACACAATGTCCAATATGCCTGAAAATTCATAGGTTCAATGAGATTTCTCTCCTGAAGGCATCTACATGCAAATTTTAAGTTATAACCATAGCACTACCTGCTGACGAAAGGAAGTTTGACATAATATGGTGATTTTCACAGGTTTTTTATATTTATCAGCTTAATTTATTATTGTCCGCTGTTCTCTGTCATCCTAAGGCCACCGGGAGGCGGTGAGCCCAGATGTGAGGTCTCTTTCATTGCTGCTTGCAGCTTTAATTATACATTTTTTTAAAAGATACAGTTGTCATCTTTGCGTAAGTATGAATTTGAAAAAAATATTGACATCAGCATTAACATGTGTATAACATATTCGGTCTATAGGCACTCACAAGCACTTAACAACCAAACAACAATCTACAGAACTGTCTTTGCATTTCTGTAGTCATGCAGTGTGTCATTACAAATGAAAGGTTACACAATAAAAGGTTTCAGCATCACTTTTTTTTAGATGGTCCCCTATTGCACATTTTGTTGACTATGTTACATTTGAACTACATGCCAAATAATTCCACTATAGTAGCAGTAGTCTGTCTGCTTAAAATCTGCTGAAACATCAACAGAAATTCTCCTGACTATAAGAAAAGTGAGAATTAGTTGGCATGTTGTTCCCACTTAAGTTAAAATTAATAGAATGTGTTAAAGTGACCATCAAAATAAAGGGTATCACTTTATTTTGATGGTCCCTTTAACTCATTTCGTAGAATTTAAATTGCATTGCATCTACATGTCATCTAATTCTCATTAGATTATAAGTAGACTGTTAGGTCAGGGTTAGGGTTAGTGTTAGTTGACATGTACTTGCAAAGTTTCTTATAGTCAGTTAAATGTCTGATGAAGGAAGCTGTATAAACATATTAAGCAGACAGTCTACTAATACTCAAATGAGAAGTAATTGGCAGGTAGTTGCAATGCAACTTTTAGTCAACAACTTTGTAAAACGTACTGGTAGTATGTTACACAAACAAAAAGGATGAATATTTCTACACAACAAGTCACATTATGCATATGTGCTGACCAAAGAGTAATAATGGTGACATAAAGCATAAACCTTACAATGGAATGTAATCAAAAATCAATATAGAAAACCAAAAGCTCTTAATTGTTTTTATGAATATCAGGCATCATCACTACCCTCGATTTGATCAAAAATACAAATCGAAAATAATCAAAAATGAACTTGCGATGAAGTAAATACTACAGAAAAACAAATGTAATATTATTTCTACATTACACAATTTCAGTTCAGACAAGAATAAAATAAATGGTAATTCTACTGTATTGTAGTACTTATAAAAAATAAAAAAAAACTTTCTGATACAGGTGTTCCCATCATGCACTGGGAAATTTTGAAAACTGAAAGTTTTTTTTTAGTTGCATTTAGTTTTATAGTTGGTTTTGCTGTTAGGGGCAAACTTTTATTGTTTGTGACATCTGAGGTACGTTTTCTGCTCAAAATTACACATTCATAAAAAATAATATAACAAAATGACATCACATTCATGAAAAAAACATTATATTACCAATATTACCACACTGTAAAACCCAACAGTCAACTTTATCAAATGAAATGAGTGTAGTTAACTCAAAATTGACTGAAAGTTAATTCTACTGAGTTTTGGACTCAGTGTTGAAGGTAATGAGTTAATTAAATAGCTCATTACTTCAACTTAAATGGAGTAAGTTCACAGTACTCATGTAGATTAACTCAAATAGTTTGTAGCAATCGGTTTCCTCAGACGATTTGAGTTGCCTTAACTTATTGGGTCTTACAGTACTTAGTTGGTTTGAGTTCTCTTCATTTATTGGGTTTTAAAGTGCTCAAATTGCTTCGTTTACTCAAATGGATTAAGTTCACAGTACTCATTAGGATTAGTTTTTGAACAAATTATTTGTTGCAATCGGTTTCCTCAAATGGTTTGAGTTACCTTAACTTATTGGGTTTTACAGTGCATGAATGTGTTTAAGCATCAAGTATTGAGGTCTCTATGTTCAGTTAGGTACCTCATTAACTCATCTGTGTTGGTATATTATATTGTAATAATACATATGCTGTACTGAAAAGTTTAGATTTTTTATGGCAACACGTTCACTTCAGAAGAAATAAAATCTCCTTACATTTTCTGTTCTCACTTTCAGCTCCATACAGGCAGACATAAACCCGTCTGCTTTCACATGACATCAAAATGGCTTTGTTGTTCGTAAAACTGAGACATATACATATCATTCGGATGTCTGATCAAGGGAATGCGTCCTCCTCCTTGACTCTTAAGCTAATCGCTTTAAGACACCCGAGCAAATCTGGTCTCAGATCAGATCCCCAGCATCCACAAGGGTTTCTCTCTCTCTCCCTCTCTGATTCGGAACACATTGCCCCAAATGAAAGCGCCGCTGTGACAGAGATACATGGAGGGCGGCATTAGGCTCAAAAACTGAGCCTGAGATCAAAGGGAAACACACAAGGCTCTTAATCAGTGAGTTGTGCTAGTGTCAAACCTGAGCGAGAGGGACTCGGGGCCAACTCGTGACTTACCCCAGCCCGTCTTGGCCATCCTCAGCGGCAACCAGCGTTGGGTGTAATTAGTTACCATGTAACTAGATACTGTAATGAAATTACTTTTTCCACTGAAAGAGTAAAGTAAGGGATTATTGTTCAATTTTAGCTAATTTCAGTTACTTATACTAACAGTTCTGTATAAATCAATTCAGAGGAGAAACATAGTTTTTGTTATACAAATATGTTTTGTTGAATAATTTTATTCTAAAGACGACCACATTTATCAAAGCAACTGCATATGGTTAGGAGAAAAAAATAAATTAAGAAATTAGTTCATGGCAATATATGGCATAATTTTTAGAAATCCGCAGTAATTATAAATATTTTAGTGGCAGAAATATTTAGCATAATATTTCGATATTTCCACTAAATAATTATATTTATTTGACAATTACACATGCTTAAGTAACAATGAAATGTTTTAGAAAATTTATGTCAATATATGAATGAAACCTGGTGTCAAAACTTTTAAACATTTTGAGTTTTGATTCATATGGCGTTTATAAAAAAGGTCCTGTCTGAGTCAGATTAAAAAAATTAAGTTTCATTTCTATCCCTTTAACTGCTTCACCAGAAAAAAATTGATTTCAATTTGATTGCATTTCTGAACTCCTAATGTCACTAGTTAACATACTCAATTATTTTTGAAACACATCCCATAATTTCTAAAATATCAACCTTTCCCAAATTTATATATATATATATATATATATATATATATATATATATATATATATATATATATATATATATATATATATATATATATATATATATATATATATATAAATATATACACAATAAAATCTGAAAATATGAAGTGTGTTGATCACCAGCGATCTATCAGCTGAACTACAAATCCGCCAGTATATGGACTAAAAGTCCTGTCATGCAACACACACACCTGCTCCAAGTCTCCATTGATTACACTCACAGCTGAAGCTGTTTAAAGACTGATTAGTTGGACTATTTATACAGCATACAAACACACAGACTTTGCTGAGTCTTGTTCATCTGTGAAGTTAACATTACGATGCGTTTTCCTTACTTTGTCCTGCCGTGTTTTTGACCCTAACCTTGTTTGTTTACATTACCTTCTGCCTGCCTGTATTCGCCTGTTATTTGACCACGTCTCTGGATTCCCTGTGTACATCTGTTTGTTCCTGTGTTGACCGTTGCTTGCTTGACCACCTCTGCATAATAAACCTGCGTTTGGATCCGCACTTCCTTTGTCAGCGTCTCCTTTGTGACAAAGTGTAAGACCAATTTATTTAAAAACATAATCAAAATAAAACATTTTTGAATAATAAATCGTCTTTATTTTTTGAAGTATGCCATAAAATATTTCTATTCTCATTTAACAGGTTTTCTTTGTTTATTTTCACAATAAAACCAAAATCAAGTGTAGTAGTGCAACAGGATTATGTTTGTTTGATATTTTTGTAAACCAACAATGCTGTTTGTGTGAACCATTATTTAAAACAGTAATTCTTTAAATGATTTTAACAGTCATTATTTAAAACAGTCAAAATATGGTCAAGCATTTCATAGAGCAGGCAGTTAAATGGCTATTGTCTATGGGTTGGGATTTATGCAGGTTTTTAGTATTGAGTCAAGTAATTTTATTTTTTCAAGTAAGTTATTTTTCAGACAAAGTAATTAGAAAAGTAATTTAAACACAATTTTAATGATATAATTCATAATGGTTACACTATTTTAAGTCACATTACATACTACTTGCATCTAATATTAATGAACTTATATTGTTAATATTGTATTGCAGAATACAGCTTACATTCTAAGAAATCCTCAGTTTTTTAAACCCAAATTGGGTAAAATATAGAAACATTGGGTTAAATTTGTCGTATAAATTTAGTTAAAACATTAACCTAACAGTTGTTTTAGTCCGTATTACACCCAGAATTGGGTTGAAATTCATTCATTCATTTTCTTTTCAGCTTAGTCCTTTTATTAATCTGGGGTTGCCACAGCGGAATGAACCGCCAACATATCCAGGATATGTATAATGCAGCAGATGCCCTTCCAGCCGCAACCAATTACTGGGAAACATCCATACACACTCATTCACACACTCATACACTACGAATAATTTAGCTTTCCCAGTCCACCTATAGCGCATGTCTTTGGACTGTGGGGGAAACTGGAGCACCAGGAGAACATGCAAACTCCATACAGAAATGCCAATTGACCAATTTGAGGCTCGAACTAGGGACCTTCTTGCTGTGAGGCGGCAACGAGACCCACTGCGCCACCGCGCCACCCTTGGTTGAAATAACCTGTAATATTTTAAAAGTGTACGGATATTGACCTTTTCAATGCAGAAGTGTGCTCATTTTCACAATTGTTTTAGAACTTCTGATTTAGTGTTGCCTTTGTGAGAAATTACTTGGAATAATAAACAGCAGAAAACGGTCAAACTACTTGCTCTGCAAACAACTGTGTTCATGACTATACATAGAAGAATAATATTCATTCATTCATTCATTCATTTTCTTTTCGGCTTAGTCCCTTTATTTATCTGAGGTCATCACAGCGGAATGAACCGCCAGAAAATTAATATAATAAGGACAAATCTGATTGCAACATCAATCAGTATAACAAGCTTTTTTTTAAGTCTAAAAATCAATGGAAGTGAATGAGACCGGAAGTGTCGAGCCCAAAAAAATTACAATAGTGGCACCTGCTCATAAGTGAAGAATATAAGGTCAATAAGATTAGGGACAGGTTTGGTTTAATCATGGGTTAAACTGTAAGGGATGCATCTTTAATTTAATGAACAAATTACTCTATTAACAAACCATTAATGAAGACTTTTAGCAAAATAAACTACTAATTTTCTGCTCATTAAAACAAAAAGAGTGATGAATTTCATTGTTTTAAGCAGTTTTTGGTTTAAGCAGTTTCTGTTTTTGGCCTGAAAAGGCTCATTTCACAGCCCGAGAAGCAAGACTTCTCCCTCAAAATCACTTGTTTTTCTCTTGAAACTTGTTAATACATGTTTAAAACTGCATATAATGTTGTTTAATAGCTATTAAGGTTGTAGCTGGGTTTATGTACTGGGTATTAGGGATGTAAAATAAGATTATACATTATGAGTAATAAACTAATAAACAGTCAATATCTCAATAATAGGTGGGTAATAAGCTAGTTGTAAATGGTGTGAATTGTTACTTAAACTAAAGTGTTACAGATGGGTCAAAAGGGTATATGCAGAAATATGCAGAAGGACTTTTAATTTTCAGTAACCTGGGTCAAGCGCTTCTGGTGAAACAATTATAAAATTGGCGCGTTTAAGCTCTGTTTTCTTTAAAAATCTACAATCTCCACTGCCTGATTGATATACGATATAAAGTGGGACTAAGAATGAGCAAGAAGCACTGCTTCAAATGACATTTTTTCTGTGCCATGTCTTTGAAATAGGAACATTATTTACTCCAGTATTTTGAATGGAGTTTCTTTGCTCGCCTGCTGTTTCTGACGGCGCTATAGCGGTTACACGGTAATTACATTAATTACATTACAACATCAATGCTGTACAAGAAACCGTATAAAATGAAAAAAAGTCACATTAACCGTTCACAGGAAGGTTATCAATATGGGAAGAAACAATAGATGTGCATATACACTTTTGTTTACTTATAAATGTAATAACAAAAACTAATTACAGAGCATTCATTCATTTTCTTTTTGCCTTAGTCCCTTTATTAATCTGGGGTCGCCACAGTGGAATGAACCGCCTAATTACAGAGCAAATAATAAAAAAAAAAAAAATAAGCACAATGTATGTACGAAATAGGTGCATTGTACCAAACGATTAATTTAAATGTACTTACATAGTAGTTCATGTGGCTTAAAATAAAGTGTAACCTTAGTAATTAGTAACGAATTGCTTTTTTGAAGTAACTTACCCAACATTGGCAGCAACCCTCATCCACAAGGCCCTGTGCTTCCTCTCCTCCCCCTGCTTTTTCTGATTTGTCATTTTGTTTAAAGTATAATCCCACCACGGTGCCCCAGCTGTCTCTGGTTAGCGCTTGCACGTCAAAATGCCCCTCCGTGGATCAGGCTGCAGGAAGATGAATCGTGCTCAAGCGCTCCATCTCCATATTTTCCAATCAAGCTCCATTAGACAGGGCCAAGCTATAGGAGACATCTTCACCTCCAGTGGCCTGCGGCCAGATCACTGACATTCAGGATGGACTTGTGTTACATGCTCATTATATACAGTGTAAAATTTCCCATCTGTCACATCGGGAATTGCCCATGTGGCCAGCGCAATAAAGCTGGTTCATTTTCCTCACCTTCATATTTTATCATGCTGTTGCCAGGTCTGGCTAGAATGTGTTTTTAAAATTAAAAATGTAATTATTTTTGTGCATCATCAACTGAAGTAAATTAATTAAAACTTAAAAAATAAATGCAATTTTTATTGAGCAAAGCACCACTTAAGTACTATAAATATGTGGATTTTTAACAAAGAATATTTCACTGATAAATTATAATTGTTGAATTTTTATTTATTTTTTTTACTTTATTTCTAAATTTCTAATGGGAATATACACTGTAAAACCCGATAAGTTAACTCAAACTGTTTGAGGAAACCGATTGTGGCCAACCATTTAAGTTTTGAAACAAAATGGTTTGAGTACTGTAAACTTAAACATTGTGTCACATACACATATATTGTTTGTGTTGATATCATCAAACATTTAGAGTATTAGTAACTTGAACAGTTTAAGTTCAGTTATCAAATCACTATTAGTTCAATCAACTTAAACTGGTCAATTAACTTAAACGAAGTCCAACTTTATACAGTTGAAGTCAGAATCAATTAGCCCCAGCCCCTGAATTATTCACCCCTGTTTATTTTTTTCCCCAATTTCTGTTTAACGGAGAGAAGATTTTTTCAACACATTTCTTAACATAATAGTTTTAATAAATCATTTCTAATAACTGATTTATTTTATCTTTGCCATGATGACAGTAAATAATATTTTACTTGATATTTTTCAAGAAACTTCTATACTGCTTAAAGTGACATTTAAAGGCTTAACTAGGTTAATTAGGGAAACTAGGTGGGGGTGCGTTTCCCAAACAACGACGTAACTCACGGCTGAACTATCATAGTTCGATGCATTGTTTAGGGAAAGAACTATGTAGTGACGAGTGTTTTCCAAAACCCTTAGTTTCTCTGTCGCAGATCCATCGCTTGAACCACGTTAGTTATAACGTAAAACGCCCATAATGATGCTCTAAATGGGGTGGAGCAACTTCTTTAGAGAACAACCCCATCATTTCTTTGTGCAAATTATATTGTTTTACACAAACACGCATTTAAAATAAAATCCAATATTAGTTTTGGTAAAAACATGCACTCGTTTTCCATATTCATTGAAATATATGTAAATGGCACATATATGGCCAGTGTTTGCTTTACTAATATTATTGAGAAGTTGAACATTACATATTCTATTCTAAAACATAAAATCACTTACAAAAGCTAACACTATTCTAATATCATATATAAATCATATAAATAAATAAATATTGAGGCTATTTATTATAAATATATTTACTTTAATAATATTAATGATGATGATGATGATGATGATGATGATGATTATTATTATTATTATTATTATTATTATTATTATTATTATTATTATTATTATTAAGTAGGATATTGTTCATTTATTAAAAAAAAAATTAAAAGTCTACTTTTACAATTTGACAAATGCAAACCACAGCAGAAAGTTCTAACCAACAGGCCCATGTCATATACAGTACAGACACTTAATAAATAACCCACTATAAAATAAAATAATTAACGTATGCTATGTTTTTTTTATTTTCACAAGCTTTGGAGACGTAACATAAATTACGCTTTTAAATAATAGCTCTTTCGCCATGAGGCTGTGTTCAAAATGATATCAATGTTTTCAAAGTTCACTGTGAAGGGAGCGCAATTGTAAACATGAAGATCGCTAAAACTGAACTGTAAAAATACATTGAAAGCAAATTACACCTAAGAGAGATGACCTTAATGCTTTTTACTTTTAATAATTCCAACTTTGAATGTTAGAATGGTCTAAATGAATAAGGCATAGGGGGGATAAGTGGGAATAGAACACAGCCAGGAACTATGTTTTTAACTACAGCTCCAGAGGTGTCGTTTCAAGTGCTTGACTTTGCGACGCAGTTTGCAAATGTTCGTTGGGGCGATGGATTTGGGAAACAGCAAATCAACAAACTATCTTTGTAACGACGGAACTTGCGACCTCAGTTGGCTAACGATGGATTTGGGAAACGCACCCCAGGTTAGGGTAATTAGGCAAGTTATTGTATAATTATTGTTTGCTCTGTAGACAATCAAAATATATATATAGCTTAAAGGGGCTAATAATATTGACCTTAAAATGGCTTTTAAAAAATTTAAAAATGCTTTTATTCTAGGCGAAATAAAACCTTCTCCAGAAGAAAAAATATTATCAGACATACTGTGAAAATTTCCTTGCCCTGTTAAACATTATTTGGAAAATATTTAGGGGCTAATAATTCTGACTTCAACAGAAGCTACTCATATGGTTTGGTATTCCTTCTAGCGTTAGAGTTAAGTTAACACAAAAAAATGTTTATTTCGTTCGATTAGAGTTCTAATTAATACACTGTAAAATCTAACAGTGAAAATCACTAAATGAAATAAGTTAGTTTAACTTATATTTTTTTAAAAGGTTACTTTGACTCAATGAAAAAGAGTTATGGTATAACTCATTAACAGATTATATTAAGCAGAACTCAGTGAATGAGTTATGAATGAATGAAATATTTATTCGTGTTAGCGCTAAATCTAGAAGCAATACCAAATCATTTGAGTAGCTACAGTATATAGTTGTTTGGACTTAATTTGTGGAACTCATACACTGTAAAACCCAACAGTCAACTTTATCAAATGAAATAAGTTTAGTGAACTCAAAATTGACTGAAAGTTAATTCTACTCATTTGAAAAGAGTTTTGAACTCAGCGTTAAAGGTAATGAGTTAATTAAATAGCTCATTACTTCTACTTAAATGGAGTAAGTTCACAGTACTCATACAGTTTAGATACATTTTTTAACTGAAATGGTTTGTTGCAATCGGTTTCCTCGACCGGTTTGAGTTGCCTTAACTTATTGGGTTTTACAGTACTCAGTTGGTTTGGGTTCTCTTCATTTATTGGGTTTTACTGTGCTCAGATTGCTTCATTTACTCAAATGGATTAAGCTCACAGTACTCATTAGGATTAGATTTTGAACTTAAATGGTTTGTTGCAATCGGTTTCAGCAAACGGTTTGAGTTACCTTAACTTATTGGGTTGTACAGTGTAGCAATTTGATAACTGAACTAAATATGTTTAAGTTACTAATACTCTAAAAGTTTGACAGCACAAATTATCAACGCAAGTAATATATGTGTATATGACTCTCTATATAGTCATAGTCATATATATATATATATATATATATATATATATATATATATATATATATATATATATATATATATATATATATATATATATATATATATATATATATTTCTTTTCTCTGGGTTTTCACCTTTAGATTAGATAGGACAGTAGAGAGAATTGAAAGGAAAGCATTGGGGGCAGAGATAGGGAAAGGATTGGCATAGAACAGCGAGGCGGTATCAAACGCAGGTCGCCATGAACACCAGAGTGTCGATGCACTAACCACTACACCACTGGCGCAGACATAGTCATATAGTTTAAAGTACTCAAACCATATTGTTTCAACGCTTAAATGGTTTGCCGCAATCGGTTCCCTTAAACAGTTTGAGTTAACTTTACTTATCTGGTTTTACAGTGTACAATAAATGTATGAGTTACCATAACCCTTTTTCATTGAGTCAAAGAAACTTTTTTAAAAATTATAAGTTAAACTAACTTATTTCATTTAGTGATTTTCACTGTTAGGTTTTGCAGTGTATCATAACTGACAATACTACCTGACAAAGTCTTGTCATTGATCCCAGTTGTAAGAAACAAATAATAACTTGACTTCTAGTTGATAATTTGCAAAAGTGTCTGAAGGTAGATTTTTCCGATAAATCATCTGTTGAACTGCATCCCAATCATCGCAAACACTGCAGAAGACCTATTAGAACCTGCATGGACCCAATATTCTCACAGAAATCAGTCAAGTTTGGTGAAATCATGGTTTGGGGTTACATTTCAACTAAACCTGATGAGATGTCTGAACTGTCTAAGCTAACTGAGTGTATCAAAGATGTTAAAGACTGGATGACCAACAATTTTCTTCTCTTAAATTCAGACAAAACAGAATTATTACTTATTGGGCCTAAATCCTGTACACAACAGTTCTCACAACTGGACCTGCAACTAGAGGGATACAAAGTTAGCGTTAGCTCTACTATAAAAGATCTGGGTGTCATATTAGACAGCAATTTAACTTTCAAAAATCATATATCCCATGTCACAAAAACTGCTTTCTTTCATCTGAGAAATATTGCTAAATTGCGAAGTATGCTATCTATATCAGATGCAGAAAAGCTAGTCCATGCTTTCATGACTTCTAGGCTGGACTACTGTAATGCTCTGTTTGCTGGTTGCCCAGCATCCTCTATTAACAAACTTCAGCTAGTGCAAAATGCAGCTGCCAGAGTTCTTACCAGATCTAGAAAATATGATCATATCATCCCAATTTTGTCCTCCTTACACTGGCTGCCTGTTAAGTTTCGTATTGAATTTAAAATATTACTCCTTACCTATAAAGCTTTAAATAATCTAGCTCCTGTTTATCTAACCAACCTCCTGTCTCGCTACAACCCAACCCGCTCTTTAAGATCTCAAAACTCAGGGGTTCTGGTAGTACCTAGAATATCAAAGTCGAGTAAAGGAGGTCGAGCCTTCTCATTTATGGCCCCTAAACTCTGGAATAGCCTTCCTGATAATGTCCGAGGCTCAGACACACTCTCGCTCTTCAAAACTAGATTAAAGACCTATCTTTTTAGCAAAGCATACACTCGGTGTATTACATAGCGCTATGACACATGATGTGCCCCACACATGATTTTGGTTCTCGTTTATATACACTATGAACAGCAGCTACGCTAATTATTCTCCTTATTCTGTATTTCCACCTGGGGGTACTCATCTTGAGGCCCTCAGACTATGCAGCGCCACTGACGCGATCCGAGACCAGCGACGAGATGATCCCAAGGTTTCTGGACCAGGCCGTATCCTGAGCAGCTGCTGTGGTGGTCTTCATGGAGTGAGAGCATGACTGACTCCTGAGATGCTCCAAGGACAGACGAGTCTTCGCTGAGGTCCAGCTTCCTGCGCCTAGACTACAGCTCTGCACAACACGTTGGCCATAGGAGAAATGGTCGTGCCCAACTGAGCCAGGTTTCTTTCGAGGTTTTTTAAAATCTTCGCTTTCGCCAATTGGTGAAATTTTTTCCTCGCTGCTGTCGCCACTGGCTTGCATGGTTCGGGATCTGTAGAGCTGCGCATCGATGGATTTGCTCTTCAGTGTTTGGACTCTCAGTAGTGATTATTAACCCACACTGAACTGAGCTAAGCTGAACTGAACTTAATCTCTGAAAACTGAACTGAGACTGTTTCAATTCACTATAACCTTCCATGTGAAGCTGCTTTGACACAATCTACATTGTATAAGCGCTATACAAATAAAGATGAACTGAATTGAATTGAATTGAATTGAAACATTCAGTATGGAGGCGTGATTGGCCAGCCCAGTCACCAGATATGAACATTATTGAGCAAGTTTGGGGTAAGATGAAGGAGGAGGCATTGAAGATGAATCCTGATGTACTCTGGGAGTCCTGCAAGAACGCTTTCTTTGCCATTCCAGATGACTTTATTAATAAGTTATTAGAGTCATTGCAGAGGTGTATGGATGCAGTCCTCCAAGCTCAAGAGTCATACACAATATTAATTCTTTTTCCACTGCATCATGACTTTATATTTTATACTGTACATTATTTATTTTAAGTGACAAGACTTTGGTCTTAGCAAAGTCAGACCTTACTGTCCTAATTAAATCATTAAAAATCAAGGCATGATCATATTTTATTTTGGTAAAATAGGTGTAATCTAGAGGCCTTTGCCTTTCATATAAGCCACTTCTGATATCAAATGATCAACTAGAAGTCAAGTTATTATTTGTTGTTCCTAAAACTTGGATAGGCGACAAAACTTTTGTCAGGTAGTGTGTGTGTATATACTATATATATATTTCAATTAATGAAACTATATTGCAGAATAAAAATAATATTATATTATATTATATTATATTATATTATATTATATTATATTATATTATATTATATTATATTATATTATATTATATTATATTATATTATTGCATTTCTAATATATATACAATCACTGTGATTGACAAGAGCCAAACAGAATCCAGTAGTTTTACCAGTAGAGGGTGTCTTGCCGCTAAGCTGTTCTGAATAATGTCTGACATTTATATACATCGAACTCTCCCTGTCTCCAATGACTGGCCACATTTGAGAACCATTTCCTTGATCATGTGGGCACGTCTTTCCCATCAGGCACCAATCACAAACTGAAAACAGATACACCCTCATCAAACATGTTGGGAAGAGGGGAATCATTAATGAGTCTATAGTAGCATGGAGCATTGTTATCATTAAATACACTTCCAGACATCGCAGGTGGAAGTGGAGGAAGTCTAGAGAGCAGGACTAGAGCCGCTTTCAATTACGCTTTAATGAAAACCCTGCTCCGGCACTGCTCAAGCCTGGGGCAGAAAAAAAAACCAAAAAAAAAAACTGGACTGCTGAGCCGTGAGTTAAGCCAGAGACCCTGGCTAAATATCTTGTTTCCAAATCAGCCCATGAGCTCAATACCACCGAATTGAGATCAGATCAGATACGTTACATATCTGGCTGTCAAAGTTCACATGCTTGGAATGTAATGATATTCGGCTGAGGGAAAGAGGAATCAAGAACTTTTCAATTGAGTGAGAATCACTGAAACTCTGGTGCTGTGATGGCCACTCAACCGTCATAAGATGGACCAGAGTCTGGTTATAATGTAAACAGTGAAACACATACTTCCATGCTGTATACTTCATTCACGTTAAACTAAACAAATAAACAAACAAGTGCATGTATTTATGTATAAATTGCACAAATATAGCAAAAACAAAAAAAATTTTAATCAAAGATTTTCAGAGTAAAATAGGTTTGTTTTCTACTTTAAAATGTATTCTAAAAATGTAATTGAGTTAAATAGCTTCTACATGTTTTATATGGATTTTTTTTCTGTCAGTATTTTTTTTCTACACTTTAAAACCCAATAAGTTTAGGTAACTCAAACCATTTGAGGAAACCAATCGCAACAAACCATTTAAGTTCAAAACTAATCCTAATGAGTGGTGTGAACTTAATCCATTTGAGTAAATGAAGCAATCTGAGCACAGTAAAACCCAATAAATGAAGAGAACTCAAACAAACTGAGTACTCTAAAACCCAATAAGTTAACGCAACTCAAACCGTTTGAGTAAACCGATTGCAACAAACCATTTGAGTTAAAAAAACTAATCTATGAGTTCTGTGAACTTACTCCATTTAAGTTGAAGTAATGAGCTATTTAATTAACTCATTACCTTCAACACTGAGTTCAAAACTCTTTTCAAATGAGTAGAATTAACTTTCAGTCAATTTTGAGTTAACTACACTCATTTCATTTGATAAAGTTGACTGTTGGGTTTTACAGTTTCTTTTTTGTTGTTATATTCTATTCTAATCTATTATTCTCTTTGATCCAACAATGCAACAATTAATTAAATTAATTAAACTTAAATACCTTAAAGTTATTTTACAATAATAAATTATGAGAATGAATAGCTGTACCAGTCAAAATTACACTGTAAATCGAGCCTCAACTCTTGATGCGTGGAAAACGGCTGCAGACAAACTGGCAGAAAGACTCATGGATAATAGACATTTATATGCAACAACTTGAATCTTTAAATCTCTGAGTCTGTGTGGTTTTCTATTTACTTTTGTTAGTGTATTACTATGCGTGTATGGATGTCTATATGTACTTTTTTTTCTGCTGTTGTTTGTCTTGATTGCAATGCTGTTGTGGGATGGCATGGACTTTGGCACCGCTGGGGGGTTGGGTGGGTGTTTATCTGGGTGGGCTGGTGGGGGGGTTGAGGAGTGGATCTGGTTTTGTTTATTGAAAGAAAATTGTAAAGATGCTGTGACCACTCACATGTAAAATCAATAAAAACTTAATCACAAAAAAAAAAATTACACTGTAAATCCTAACAGACAACTTTATCAAATTAAATAAGTGTAGTTAACTCAAAATTAACTACAGCTGGATCCGTGACACTATGCTTTTAGATTGTTTTATATATTTTATGCCGATGGACTCCCCTACAGAATCATCCCAATCAAACTAAAATTATTCATTCTTTTCAATTAGATTCTCAAGTCATCAGGTGAAATTGTATTCATATTGCAATATATATTGCACAATAATAAAATATCACAATGTTAGATTTTTTCTCATATTAAATTCTGGTACTAAATATTATTAGTAATTAAAAAAAAAAATAATAGTAGGGTTCCCAAACTTTCACATAATACGGTGTGTATATATCCTTTATATATATATATATTTTTTTTTTTCATTTCCAAGTTTAGATTCAAGATGGTGCTGCACCCATTCATGTGTAAAAGTCATACGGTAGCCTAAAGCGGTCAAGCTGGACCCAGAAAATAGAGGCTTCATGAATGTGACTGTAAAAAAAAACAAAAAAAAAACATCAAGCCCACCACACCCGTTCCAGATGGGTTGGAAATGGCAGTCAGCAAAAGGGCCAAGTCCAGATAACATTATGTTAGTGTGACATGGCCCTCAAGCGCAGAGGCAAACCGAATCAGGATTTGATTAAGCGAGCGAGCGCAGAAAGCCCTGAGCACAGGGCCAGGCACTCAGCCATGGCATGGCCACAGCAAAGATGCATATCTCTGTCAGGACACGCCAATGCAGCGCCACATTCGTTGCTATAATCAAGCCATTCCTGAGCCGGGGCAATGTGAACAGATACGTTTCCAATGCAAACAGCCTTGTGCTGCAAAAAGCTTACTTCATCGTTATTAAACCTTGCACAAAACAAAGGAAGGTTTCATTGCATGCTCTGCCAACCTCATCTTGCATTTTGCAAGGCCCAATTATGCTTCAAAACCAATTCATAATTGCGCTCTGACCTTGTGCTTCACCAAATAAAACATCTGAATTGGTGCATTCAGCAGAAATAAAGGGCTGTTTTTATCCTCGATGGTTGCTAGGGTAAATCCTGCAAGTTATGACATGGACTTAACAAGTTTAACACTTTTTATGCAATTGCTTTAAATGTTTTTCAATCGCAGTCCTCCAATTTAGGTTAAATATCGGCACTTTATGAGGATACATGTGAATGTAGTTAAGTATGAATCAGTGTTAAAGTGTTCGGTTGAATGAAATGGTGATGTTTTGATGAGCGATAAGGATCTGGCAACGAGGGGGCATATGAGAGATCTACAGGAAGGCCTCGCACAAATCAGTTTGTAACGACATGGTTGAGTGGCAAACCATATTTTGAGTAATTTACTCAATCAGAATGCCATTACGAAATGAAATTTGATGAGATCACTTAAAAATGTTTTGCTATGGACAATGCTTTCATTGCAACTGCCTTTTCTTTAAAAGAAGAATTGTTTTGTTGTTTCAAATGTGCATTAGTTTCATGCGAGACACAAAAGCTTTTTTGATCGTTTTTTAGTAGTGACTAGTATTGACATTTCACAGATAAAGCAGATGGAACATTATTCCAAATATAGTTCTTACAGATTGGAAAGATAAGTAAATAAGAGAGTGGGCTATCTCTTTAAGTGGTTATGCGAATCAGAGAAAAGTTACTATAGTTAAAAGCATCATTACAGTTCACACAGGTGCTTGCAATCAAAATGTCATAGGTTTGATTGATTACTGTTTGAATCGATTGTATGTAAATGGTGGTATATATATGTATAAATATTCACCGGCCATTTTATTGGGTACACCTTACTAGTACCGGGTTGGACCCCCTTTTGTGGCATAGATTCAACAAGGTAATGGAAATATTCCTCAGAGATTTTGATTCATATTGACATGATAGCATCACGCAGTTGCTGCAGATTTGTTGGCTGCACATCCATGATGCGAATCTCCCATGCCACCACATCCCAAAGGTGCTCTTTTGGATTGAGACCTGGTAACTGTGGAGGCCATTTAAGTACAGTGAACTCATTGTCACGTTCAAGAAACCAGTCTGAGATGATTCGCACTTTATGACATGGAGCGTTATCCTGCTGAAAGTAGCCATCAGAAGATGGGTACACTGTGGTGATAAAGGGGGGTTGACATGATGCTCAATTGGCACTAATGGGTCCAAGAAAAAGATCCCCCACAGCATTACACCACCACAACCAGCCTGAATCTTTGATACAAGGCAGAATGGATTCATGCTTTCATGTTGTTGATGCCAAATTCTGACCCTACCATCCAAATGTCACAGCAGAAATCGAGAGTCATCAGAGCAGGCAACGTTTTTCCAATCTTCTATTGTCCAGTTTTGGCAAGCCTGTGCCAATTGTAGCCTCAGTTCCCTGTTCTTAGCTGATAGGAGTGGCACCCGGTTGGATGTGTTGTGCATTCAGAGATGCTCTTCGGCATACCTTGGTTGTAACGAGTAGTTATTTGAGTTACTGTTGTCTTTCTATCAGCTGGAACCAGTCTGGTCATTCTTCTCTGACCTCTGGCATCAACAAGGCATTTGCACCCACAGAACTGCCGCTCACTGGATATTTTCTTTTTTTGGATCATTCTCTGTAAATCCTAGAGATGGTTGTGCATGAAAATCCCGGTAGATCAACAGTTTCTGAAATACTCAGACCAGGCCGTCTGGCACCAACTACCGTGCCACATTCAAAGTCACTTAAATCACCTTTCTCCCCATTCTGATGCTCGGTTTGAACTGCAGCAGAGTGTCTTGACCATGTTTTTATGCCTAAATGCATTGAGTTGCTGCCATGTGATTGGCGGATTAGAAATTTGCGTTAACAAGCGATACCTTCATGACTAATATGTGGCCGGTGAGTGTATAATCACATAATTGTCATTTGATGTGACACAAATGAAACATCTTTGACTAAAATACCACAAGGACTAAATGCTAAAATACCAAGTATATAGAATTTAACAGAATCTTCATTATCAATTTTCCCACCGTCAACAAGAGTGTGAATAAACATACTGTAAAACGCTAATATGATAAGCATGATAGTCTGACAGAATGTGTAACTTTGTCAGTAAGAGTGTGGGAATGTGATTAGACTGGAAGCCGTTCTGGACATTTGTTCATTTTTGAAATGTGATTTGCTTCGGATTTGCACGAATGAGTGAAACTTCTCAGCTTTAGAAATCTGATTAGAGAAGGGCAACACTGTGGTGGCGACTGGGAAGGGATTCTCTTAATCTTCCAATTTCACTTGCTTCTACTCTGGGGATTTCTAAAAACACCCGTAAGCGTTCATGTAATGAGCTTATTAGTGTAGACATGTCTGGTTCTTCTGTCGGGAGCTACGTGTTAAAATCAAATGAATTTGTTTGGTTATTGCTTTGACAGGCCGAGTTGTCATTTACAAATCATTCAAGCGTTTTAAGCTAAGCTTTGTAGGCTCTTCAGACGTTATCAAGGGATCTTCAAAGGATGTCAAAAGTATCTCACACCCCTTTACAGGCCTCCTGCTCTTCCTAAACAGAAATGACCTCATATTGGCAGCTCTCTTCTGAATCCAGACCTCCAAAACCACCCCGCCTCACCTCCCTCCCAGCACAGACAGTAAGCATTAACCATCTGCCACTATTTTCTCTGCCTCAAGAGGAAACAAAAATTCACAATAGCTTGTAGAGTGTTGAGGAGTTGAAGTGAGTCAAATTCATGACATTGTAGTTTGATGACACATTTAATGCATGCACGGTTTAGTGACGCCTGATTAAAGTTGCTATTACATTTCAAGATTGTTGTCTAAAGGTTTGTTCACACCAAGGATGATAACTGGAACAATAACTTAAACATATGCCTTGGGTCTTATTCATTACCCTTCCCCTAATTCAAATTTGACATCAAACTTTTAAACATTGCCCAGTTATAAACAAAATAACAAGAAAAATTTTTATAAATGAGCAATATCTGGTTTCTAATTATAATTATTGTCATTATTATTATTATTATTGGCAGCGCAGTAGCACAGTGGGTAGTGCTGTCGCCTCACAGCAAAAAGGTCGCTGGTTCGAGTTCCGGCTGGGTCAGTTGGCATTTCTGTGTTGAGTTTGCATATTCTCCCTTTGTTGGCGTGGGTTTCCCCTACAGTCCAAACACATGCACTATAGGGGAATTGATGAACTAAATTGGCCGTAGTGTATGTGTGTGAATGAGAGTGTATGGGTGTTTCCAAATGAAGGGTTGCAACTGGAAGGGCATCCGCTTAGTAAAAGATATGCTGGATAAGTTGGCGGTTCATTCCACTGTGGCGGCCCCTTATTAATAAAGGGACTAATCCGAAAAGAAAATGAATGGATGAATGAATGATTATTATTATTATTTGTAAAAAGTGTATAGGGTCATGTGACCCGAGGTATGTAATAGTGTAGTCTATTTAGGCTTTTCCACTGCATGGTATGGTGCAGTTTTGGTTTGGTACAGCTCACTGTTACAACATAGGTTCATTCTGATAACGTAGACCTATATACATTTGTGGAGATCGCAAATTATGTAGCCAGAGGGATGTATGGCTGTATTTTGCCTTTAAAACGAATGCTACGGGGCGGTATGACACTGTTTTTTTTTACGCTTACCAGCTGACAACTTACCTCCCGCTGTTACTAATTTGTCCAGTGGCTTGCTGCATACGTCCGAGGATTTGAGACGCAGAGTTGACTGTGATGACCAGGTTTGAGTTTGGCAAAGACCGGTTCCAGAAAGCAGGTAAGAAAAAACAAAAGCCAAAAAATAAAACAAACAAGTTTTGAGATCTCAAAAAGTTTACACAGTGGCTTCTGGTGGATTTGTGAAAACAAAAACTGCAAAAAAAAAAAACAAAAAAAAAAAAAGCTCCTAGGACGTAGAAATGTTTACAGGGGTACATAATCAGAATGAGCCTTCCATTTTTTAGGGTCTTAGGATCTGGTATTTATTATGTCTTTTTACACTGTGCTTAACCACAGGTTATTGTCATTCTAAACATCGCTTTTAACCCTGGATAAAGACATGTTTTACACCTGTAAATTAAAAGCAGTGTTAACAACACATTTTACCTGGGGTTATGAAACCCTGCTACAGAGCAGGGTTAGCACCACATTTGTGATGTTAACCCTGCATTGTAAGAAGATCTGGAAGTGCCAACCCAGGCTCATTCTGATTACGTACCCTATATACATTTCTGGAGAGAGCATTTCAATTCATAAAAGCTGCCCACTATACAGGGATTCAATACTCTGTGATTCACCAATCAACTTGCAAGACCACCTAATAACCTTGCTCAGTCTATTCCTGTTTTTAAGTTACTTCCAAGCCATGCCACCAGAGCCAAGAATAGAATAGATACAATAAAAGCACGATTGAAAAGAATAAGCATATTGGGGCCAATGTAAAAACATGATAGTTTCCTGAGACAAAAAAGGCGCTGATACCCCTTCTTGCACACAGTTTCACAGTTTGCCTCAAAGTTTAAAAAATGGTCAGTAATGGTACACAAATATTTGCAATTCTCCACACATTCTACCTTTTGACCCCTGATATTAGTCACCTCAGCTGCTGTATGATTCCCTCTAAAATCAATAATCATGTCCTCAGTTTTTGTTGCATTATGTTTTAGATTTGACTCCTCACACCTGTTAGAGGAGGTTGCTGTTACATTAACCTTTGTATTTAATTTGTAACAGAAAAGAATATGAGGGGGTAAGGGTTAAATGTAAAGTGCATTCAACACAAAGCGTTGGAAAATGCATTGATTTAGCCCCTTAAAATATTTAAAAGACAGAATTGTTCCTTTAAAATGTGTGCATTTTGAAAATAATTCATGAACTTGATCATTTAATAAATTAAAGTAAAGACAGCATGCGTGCCTGCCGCTCACAGCCTTGTATTCTTTTGTGTAAAAATCAATAAAGTGTATCCCGTCTAAGGTCTATTGTTATGATGTCATGCATCACGTAAATCTGATGTAATATTAATTTGTTTTTTAATTTTCCTTCGGCTTAGTCCCTTATTTATCAGGGGTCTCCACAGTGGAATGAACCGCCAACTATTACAGCACATGTTTTACGCAGCGGATGCCCTTCCAGCCACAACCCAGTACACTACAGCCAATTTAGTTCATCCAATTCACTTATAGTGCATGTGTAACCCCACCTGTCCTACACCACCCAACCCGCTCCGAGCTGGGATCGAACTGGCGACATTCTAACAAGGAGGCTAAAGACCATGGCCTCTAGTGTCTGTCGCTAGAGCACCCTTTAGAGGTCAGAGAAGTGAGGTTTACCTGCACAGCACTTTACTAGCTGGCCTCTGCTACACGTCTTTAAACTGTGGGGGAAACCGAAGCTAAACGGTTTAAGGGTGCTTTCACACCTGCCTTATTTAGTTCGGTTGAATCGCACTAGAGTTCGTTTTCCCTCTTGGTGCGGTTCGTTTGGGCAGGTGAGAACGTAGCAATCGCACTCGGGTGCGCACCAAAAAAGCGTACTGAGACCTGCTTGAACAGGTGGTCTCGGTACGCTTTCAAACGAACCCTGGAGCGGTTCGTTTATGGTGAAAATGTGATCCAAACTAAAACAGACCCAACCGCAAAAAGTACTGCACCTTTTTGGACTAATCCAGCTGCCGTAGTGCGATGCGCTGTTTATCTTATGGGGTTCGGAGTTTTAAACAGAGAGAGAGAGAGAGAGAGAGAGAGAGAGAGAGAGAGAGAGAGAGAGAGAGGGAGAAACATTACCTGATGGATCATTCATTGGTAATATTTCCGGAAGATGACCATGTCTCAGTTTGGCTAAATTAATTCACGCCTTCTCCTAATGCTTTCGCCGATTGCAATGCATTAAAACATTGTTTTCCAGCCCCAGCCGCCCTTCATTCTCGAAATGTATAGTTTGTCTAAAGTGATGCATACAAACTACATAGTATACTATGATCAGGGATACTGCGTCAGCCAGCGCAGCGACATTGTGTGTCTGCCGGTTTGTTTATTTGCGGTAGTTCCACATTAATTCTGAGCAATTGAAAAGCAGTTTAGGAAATACGTTCAATAACATCTGGCCAGTGAGTGATGTAGATTTTGTCACATGACTGCATTTTGGTTCGTTTCAACTGGTTTGGACCAAAGCAATCAGTGTGGTGTGAAAGCGGCCCAAAGACGGCAGAAAATGCTACAATGTATCATTTGTTGCCTTTGGTTCGGACCAAATGAACCGAACCACATATGTGAAAGCACCCTTAAACCAGAGGACCTGGAGGAAACCAACACCAACATGGGGAGAACATGCAAACTCCACACAGAAATGCCAACTGGGCCAGCTGGGACTTAAACCAGTGACCTTCTTACTGTAAGGCGACAGTGCAAACCACTGAGCTACTATGCCGCCCCGATGTAATAACTAAAAGGTATGTTTGTCCTGACAGAATTGTTGACTGCCACCACAAAAAAAAAAAAAAAATTATAAATAAAACAAAAACTAAAAGGTTTAAGAAATCGCTACGATAGGACTGATAAAGGCTTATTTAAATCATAGCTATAATTTGATAAAATAATCTTATAAAACAATGATCCTCTATTAAAATTTGCACCTTGACGGTACAATAATGGTCAATATTTAGATATACATATACAGTATACCCAAGAGTGCACTGCCAATTTTAGAGTCAAAAAATGTACAGGAAAAGCAAAAATACATACCCATGGCTCATGATGACATTACAATGAGTGTTTCGAAAGTAAACAAACGGTCTGTTCAAGTAAATGAACAATATTTACAACATTATCACCCTTAATTCACATCCTCTGCGGAGCACAAGCATCACATCTAATGATTTAATTAACTAGCATGTGACCTGACACAGTTCGTTTACAATTTTTAAAATATGCTCCAGCATTCAGGACAAGCATAAACACAACACATGCATCTTCAATCTTTTTTTTTTTTTTTGTAACAGTCAGTTCACATGTGGGTTTGTTTCTGTATCCTCTTCTGAGAACCCAAAAGTATGTACATCCTAATTTCTATGTATCTCACATTTCATTCACTGTTCTCCACCATTTCCTTGCTTGCTCTATCAGGTTAGCCCTGTATTCGTCAGAGTCCACATCTGCGATTGCACTCTTAATGTGATCAGTAATGAATTTTGTGTTACATTAAGCCTGAATAAATGGAAGGACAAGCGCAGACTACAAGTGTCCAGGAGTCTGACTTAATCTAATGACAGCCAGGCAGAGACACAACCAATTAGAGGGGCAGAGAGTGGGCCACCGCAGGCTACTGCTGGGACTGCAAATGAATAGACCAAAATCAAATCAGCCCTCTAATAGATGCGCTGCAGAGAAAGAGGGAGAGACAGTCAATGCTAAGCATATTAAAGCCTTGTGACCTCCCCGCTCCCACCGCTGCTGCCCGCAAAATTTACAGTGGGCCAAATCAAAAGGCCTCATTGTTCACATATGGAAGGGGAAGACAGCACTGCGCCTCTTTGAAAGAAAAGAGTCCTAGGAACCTTTATTAAGTGTCTCACTGTCTGTTGTGCTTTAAAAGCATACATGACATGACTATGAGACATACTGAAATTTGCTTAGATGCTGTGTTCATTAATGCTGATTACTGGAGTCAAAATAATAATGTTCATATTTTACAGGTTTGTTACATTTCAGGTTTTGCAAATTTCAAGACTGATGATTTTAAAACATTTAATTATTTTGTATATTTTTTGTATCAGTTACCAGTAATAACAAAATCTAATTTACTTCATCATTTATATATAATATAAAGTTTTGAGACATCCATCTTTACATGAACATGAACTTTTAGTGGTATCCTAATCCTAATCTGCAGGGGTTAAAGCTCTCTCTGCCACCATAGAAACGGCCATAAAAGCGAACCGAACTGTACCGTACCGTACCGTACCACTTTTCGTCCAACACCTAACCTAACAAATTAAGAAGAATGGTCCAAAATTCCCATAAATACTCCTACACCTTGTGGAAAGCCTTCCCTGACAAGCTGAAGACACCATTTAAACTCCTGCAATTTAAGAAAGCACATGCAATTACAAAAACACCAGCAAATAAATAAACAATCTTCATTAATTTGACAGCACACGTGTTCCAAATTCTCACAACACAAATAACTGAAGAAACACGCAGCAACTGGTCACAACACAAACAACTTAAGAAACATGCAGCAATTAGTCACGACACTTGCAAATATTCGCGTAACACAACGGAAATGTTTCGCGGTGACCCAATGACGGACCCTGCTGAGATATGGATGTGTTATTATGCCGTGACTGTTGCTCAGTGAAGTGATTGGTGGTCTTGGAAAGGTGAGTTGTTTATTTTAATATCCCGATTACACGACACAATAACACATCCATATCTCAGCAGGGTCCGTCATGGTTTTGGGTCCCCTTGAAACATTTCCGTTGTGTTACGTGGATATTTGCAAGTGTCGGGACTAATTGCAGCGCGTTTCTTAAGTTGTTTGTGTTGTGACCAATTAACATACCTGCCAACACTCCCGTTTTTCCCGGGAGTCTCCCGTATTTCAGACCCCCGTCTCCCGTATTGGTCTGTCTCCCGGTAAACTCCCGGAATTCCCCCGCCCCCCGCTCCTCAGAATTTTGGTACAGTCCAGGCTGAAACTTGGCGCTTGTGCTCTTCCGGTGACGGTCGCACGCTACAGTTCGCGCGCCCCCAGCTCCCTAAACCTCTCACTCCTCCCGCTCCCCACTCTTCAGTTTGCGCCAGTGCGACAAATTTTCAAAAAAGCGACTAGCGACTTTTTTGTGTGTTACTGGCGATTTTATAGACTGTCGTTTGTCCATTACTGTACCGTCCCTACTCTTCTCAACGAGCCTCCCCTGCAGCCTGAGAGCAGAGCACCTCTCTGCGTACCGACGGCAAATGATTTAGAACAGGTGGCAGTTTGAAGGTATTTCCCTTTTACAGTCAAACCGATCTGCTTCTCCTTTATTTTAACAATTTAATTTGACCGTTTATTCTTGTTGCACAATCAGAGATGTTTTAAGTGTGAGTTTCAGAACTTGTCTGAGTATATTACGTCTGAGAGATTACTGCAAATTCACCACTCATCTATAATGATATACTGTATTCAAACAGCAATACATTTAGTTAAATTGACAAGCTTACATAAAGCATAGTGCCAATATAAAATACCCCATTTATTTACCATAGGCTGTTAAACAAACAGAAACAGTAGAACGCGATGACGTCAGTAATATGCAAATTAGCGTATGACGTAATTTACGTGGGGGGGGGTCTCCCGGAATTTACGAACCAAATGTTGGCAGGTATGGCAATTAATGCTCGTTTCTTAAGTAGTTTGTATTGTGACCAATTGTTGCGCGTTTCTTAAAGGGCCACGAAACCCCCCTGTCTCAGCAGGGTGTTTTCACACCTCTAGTTTGGAAAAAGTCAGGAAAGTGGGTGTGTCCAGCTCTGTTTAGTTGGGAGTGTTGAGGGAGGGAAAGGGTTTGCAAATATGGGAGTTTCCAGTTGGGCATGCGCTGATTTTCAGCGGCGAGGCAAAACAAACACACAGACGCAACGGAGAAAGACAGTGACTGTGTTAACATGGACATCAGTAATCAAATTATTTGCCAATTATTAATTCGTCGACTTTAACTGCAGTTTGGCACTTTCACCTTTTATTCAGGAACATTTCCTGCATGTCCTCCGCGACAAACAACATATTGTATGCGAGGAACTGCTGGAGAGAGGAGTTTTAAGAGTGTTTGATACCGCATGACGAATGGGAGAAAAAAAACCCTCCGCATTTCTCAGTAACTTAGATGCACTCAGTATGTAGCGTCAGAAAGCCGTGTGTATATAGACTATCCTGTCACAAAATGCGGCGAAAATTCTACACAACAGTAATAGTTTAATTGTTTACATGTTTACATTCGGAGAGCAGCATTTAAAGCGAATCTTTCAGTCCATAATATTGTACTATAATATTGCAGTGATATTAACATACTGTACACTTAGCAATAAATCATTTTGATTATGGTATGTCTTTAAAACCTGAAAGAGCACTGCTGACGATACGAACTAACTTTGCCATCTGAATGAATGAACAAACAAAGGACACTGCTCTCACACACACTTACCAAATCTGTAGACACAGGACAATCAATACAAACTGGAGCGGTGTCTTTTTTAAAAAGAGACGAGCGGCAAATCCGGATTTCATCATTTTCAGATGCGAAAAGCTCTCGGGTAAAAATGTATGCATTTTGTCACCTGTCTCGTGCACTGTAATCCACACGTGAGTCCAACTGCGCTCTCATAGCGGGAAAATAAAAACAAAAACTTTGTTGCAGCACAATAATAAACGCAGCACAATATTAAATGCAACACTGACGACCTATGTCTTCAAATTCACGTTCTTTCACTTGTTTGGCAACACAACATAGCGTCTCTCTGTCGTCTGAACACTCTAACAAGTTAAACAGTCTTCAAAGCTGTCATGCATATTAATGAAGTTGCAACTCATTCACAATAGAGAGCGCTGATTGTTTGAACCAAGTCTTTCCACATGAACTAATGCCGCACACTCAGA
Source organism: Danio kyathit (assembly GCA_903798195.1). NCBI lineage: Eukaryota > Metazoa > Chordata > Actinopteri > Cypriniformes > Danionidae > Danio > Danio kyathit. The sequence continues at coordinate 56,967,441 of LR812523.1, read as the reverse complement.
GACGTCACAATGCACTCGCAGGTACAGACATTCACTCTCCTCGCTGGATTACACACAAGTATCTAATTGCCGTGACGCAGCTTCAAAAATTTGTTTCAAACCGGAAGAACGAATTTGCTCAAAATAACGCAAAAATAACCAATTTTCACTTTTTAGTGAAATATGTGTCCTAATAGTGTTTATAGCAGCGTGGGACACATATATAACTCTCAACAGCTCAAAAAATGTGTTTTGGTGTTTCGTGACCCTTTAAGTTGTTTGTGTTGTGACCAATTGCAGCGCGTTTCTTAAGTTGTTTGTGTTGTGACCAATTGCAGCGCGTTTCTTAAGTTGTTTGTGTTGTGACCAATTGCAGCGCGTTTCTTAAGTTGTTTGTGTTGTGACCAATTGCAGCGCGTTTCTTAAGTTGTTTGTGTTGTGACCAATTGCAGCGCGTTTCTTAAGTTGTTTGTGTTGTGACCAATTGCAGCGCGTTTCTTAAGTTGTTTGTGTTGTGACTAATTGCAGCGCGTTTCTTAAGTTGTTTGTGTTGTGATCAGTTGCAGCATATTTCTTAAGTTGTTTGTGTTGTGACCAATTGCAGCGCGTTTCTTAAGTTGTTTGTGTTGTGACCAATTGCAGCGCGTTTCTTAAGTTGTTTGTGTTGTGACCAATTGCAGCCCGTTTCTTAAGTTGTTTGTGTTGTGACTAATTGCAGCGCGTTTCTTAAGTTGTTTGTGTTGTGACTAATTGCAGTGCGTTTCTTAAGTTGTTTGTGTTGTGACTAATTGCAGCGCGTTTCTTAAGTTGTTTGTGTTGTGACCAGTTGCTGCGCGTTTCTTCAGTTATTTGTGTTGTGAGAATTTGGAACATGTGTGCTGTCAAATTGATGAAGATTGTTTTTTTTCTTTGCTGGTGTTTTTTGTAATTGCATGTGCTTTCTTAAATTGCAGCGTGTTAAGTTCTCTCGGCCACTGTACGTTTCCACTGTCAAACGGTACCTAAAAGTGAATCGTACCGTACCTCTTTTTGGGTACCCTTTCGAAAGGGTACCTAGCACAACAAAAGGGTACCAAAAGGCGGAGCTAGATGCTCAGCTGAATGCTATTGGTTTACAGAGAAGCGTCACTAGCGTGCACCGCCATCTTTAAATACACAGCCGAGACATTACACCTTAATAACATTTACATATAATAATGAGTCATGGTTGACTCAAGCTCAAACAAACCTTGAAACCTTAAAAGATAAACCTGTTGTTGTTTACCAGGACATCCAAAGTGCGAGCGATTTCACTTTCTCCAGATCGCTATTCTATATGTTAAATCACGAGCTACTTGAGCTGATGATAATAATGTGTGCATGATTAATGAACTGCTTCTGACATCCGATCCTTTTTTAGACACGGACAAATGCGAGAGTTCATTCATTCATTCATTTTCTTGTCAGCTTTGTCCCTTGCGGGGTCGCCACAGTGGAATGAACCACCAACTTATCCAGCACGATTTTACGCAGCGGATGCCCTTCCAGCCGCAACCCATCTCTGGGAATTTCCACACACACACATTCACACTCATACACTACGGACAATTTAGCTTACCCAATTCACCTGTACTGCATGTCTTTGGACTGTGGGGGAAACCGGAGCACCTGGAGGAAACCCACGCGGACGCAGGGAGAACAAATGCGAGAGTGACTTACAAAAAAAAAAAAGAAGAAGCCAGCAAAACAAAGGAGCAAATGACTCTTTGAGAAATCTAAACATGAACCAACTGCCAGGTTTAATTATTTTCGTCACCTTTTGGACTATTATGAACTCGGAATGACACTATTACTATCTAACAAGAGGTTACATGTGCTGGTGAAAATATGGTTAAAGATACAGATGAGAGGTTTGCACTGACTGCTATATGTTGCATGCTATTTTTAAAGCCAAATAAGGACTAAATGTATGCTGTGTGTAGTTTTTCTGTAATTGGTAACATATCGGAGACTGTAAGCGTCGGTATGTGTTCATATATGTTGCATTTATTTATTTATTTTATATAATCACAGACGTTACAGTAGGCTATTTTGCACATCATTGTTCTGCAGTTATAATCAAATCATGTTCATAGAATTGTTAATAATGAACATTTATACACAAGTATTTATGTGTATAAAGCATCTGTTTTTTTATGTGAAATGCTTCTCATATGATGTGAACGACCCGTACAGCTTTACTTTGACATTTCCTTGAGCAAGAATGATGTTGACTGAAACTTTCTGTCGTACACCACAACAAGCCTGATAAATGTGACCCGCACCGACCCCTACCAAACCATACTGTACCACTCAGTGGAAACGAGCCAAAAGTATACATTGCACAATAGAATAGTACCAAAAGGGTGAAGCTAGACTTGCTGCAGAAGGATATTGATTTACAGAGAATTGACGCAAGCATGTGATACAAGCCAGGGAAATGACACCACAGGAAGTGCCTTCATTAATTACACAGGTGAGACATGACATCGTTATAATACAGTGACAGCGTGCAGCAATGAGCCACAGTCGACCCAAGCTCAAACAATCCTTGTGGTCTTCTTGTAACAAACAGCCACATGTCAAGAAGCAAGAACAAATCTGCTGTTGAATCTTTTGTTAAAACATGAGGAATGGTGCAAATGGTGGCTATTTGTGTGTGCTTCCTATTTGAAATAATGAAGTTGAGTTGATAAAAGACTTGATATATCTTTTATAACCCATACAGCTTTTTTCTATTCAAGAATGACATTGACTGCAAAATTCTGGCATATGCCACACCTACCAAAAGGGTAACACTAGTAGTGGAAATGCATGTCCATGTCCAATCAGGCAGGGTAACCCATTCTGTACTGTGCTGTATAGTACAGCTAAGTAGAATTCATCACGAGACATAATTTATCACAAAGCTATTCGGTTGGGTTGAGGTCAGGGCTCTGTGCAGGCCAGTCAAATTCATCCACATCAAACTCACTCATCCTAGTCTTTATGGACCCTGCTTTGTGCGTGTTAAAACAGGAAGGGGCAGTCCCAAAACTATTCCAACAAATTTAGGAATCATGAAATTGTCCAAATTGTCTTGGCATGTCGAAGCTTTAAGAGTTTCTTTCACGGAAACTAATAACCAAGCCCAAACCCTGAAAAACATCCCTTCAACATAATCCACCTTTACCAGTCTTTACACTTCACTCAATGCAGTCAGGCAAGCACTATTCTCCTGGCAACTTCCAATCCCAGAATCATCCATTTCCAGAGATAGGTGAGATTTGTCACTCCAGAGCACACATTTACACCGCTAATGTTTGTATAAGCAGTATGCACGCTTAGGTGCTTGATTTTATTCAATTCGATTTAGTTCATCTTTATTTCTATAGCAATTTTTCAATGTAAGTTGTGTCAAAACAGCTTAACATAGAAGTTCTAGTAAATTGAATCTGTGTCAGTCCAGTTTTCAGAGTTAAAGTTCAGTTTAGTTCAGTTCAGTGTGGTTTAATTTTCACTGCTGTAAGTCCAAACACTGAAGAGCAAATCCATCGATGCGCAGCTCCACAAGTCCCAAACCAAGCAAGCCAGTGGCGACGGTGGCAAGGAACAAACTTCATCAATTGACAAAAGTGAAGGGAAAAAAACCTTGAGAGAAACCAGGCTCAGTTGGGCATGACCATTTCTCCTCTGGCCAAACTTCTTGTGCAGAACTGTATTCTAGGCTGAAGAACCCTGGACGTCCATCGTAGAGAAGCTGCAGGTGGCAGAGGTCACCGGCTGGTGTATAGGCTGGCCCTACTGGATCAATTCGAAGGCTCGTCTGCACCTTTGATAATAGTAATTGTAACACCTGACCTCAATGATTTGTGGGTTAGAGAGAATCTGCCAAATGTTTATTATCCTATCAATTTAAGAGGGATAAAAAAATGCATACTTTTTAGCACTGACCTGAATATGATATTGATATTGCATATACTGTACATTTACATATTCATCTTATTTTTCCATGTAAAAGTGGATGTGGCCATTGTAGCCTCATTGTGTCAAGACCTCTGGTCTCATTCCCTTCCATCATTTTATTTTTTTATTTATACTGCTTATTATATTGTTTTCATTTTATTTTTTTTATTTATTGTCATAAACACACTGATATGCAGAGCAAGTATTTCATTATTATGAATTTTTACAACAAACAAGCACATGTTTTAATATATTCATAAACGGGTTCGTGTTTTACCGTCATGCTTTTTAAAAAAAATAAAAACCACTAAATTTAGCTATCTATGATCCCTAATAATAACTCCTGTACAGCAGTCCCACAACATTCTGACACTTGATGACACTCGAATACCCTGTCAGAAAAGTCTATTGGCTGGGAATGACCTTTTTACAATGTCTGCTATAATGTTAATGTTGTTTTCGTGTGTGCCACTGTGTAAATGCGCAGTATATTTAAGATCTTATTGCTACATTAGATTGTTATGATAACATGATGTATGCCTTCAGTGATTTCTTGAAGATAAATACCAAAAAATAACACAACTGGAATAACAACTACAGCAGTCGCGATCGTCTGATCTCATATGAAGCAAGAGGTCGAGATGACTTATGATGACGTGTGCTGGTGCTGTAGTGTTGTCCCATTTCTTAGGGGTAAATTTTGAAGCCCTTCCCCTTCACACTCGGTTTTAAGGGCCAAGGGGAAGGGCTAGGGGTACAAAAATAGAATTTGGATTGGACCTAAATGTTCTAAGATAGGATCACAGAAAAGAGCTTACTTACATGTTGCAAATAAAGTGAATAGTCCACAAGAGAATATAATAGTTTAATTCATAAAAATAACCCCATTCAAAAGTTCATACACTTGCTTCTTAATACTGTTGTTACCCAAATAATCTGTCAAATTTTTTTTGTACTAGTAGTCGTTCATGAGTCCCTTCTTAGTCCTAAGCAGTTAAACTGCCTTCAAAAAAAATCTTCATGTTCAAAATATTATTTGCGTGTGTGTGTGTTTTAACACTTTCCAAAAATTACTGAATGATTTAGACATCCATCTTTTCACACTGCATAAAAATTAGGGACTCATATGCAACAAATACAAGAGGTTCAAATGCTCATTGGTGCTCCAGAAGGAAAAATAATACATTAAGAACCAGGGGTTGAGAACGTTTTGAATTTGAAGACTTGAAATGTAACTTAATTTGTATTCTGGGAAACATACATCATCTGCAGCTGCCAAAGAACTGTATATTAAAAAAGATATTTGAGGAAAATAAAAATAAAAACAGAATATCTTTATTCTGTTCAAAAATTTAAACCAACAGCTCTTAATGCATATCATAATATCTATCTTAATTTAATATTTTGGCAGCCCTTACTCAAATATGAAAAAGTGTAAATTTCTGTGCAGATATACAACATTTGTTTAAAGAGCCCCTGTATTACATTTAAAAGGTCATATTTTGGTTTTACCAACAACAGGCTGATATGCATGCAAGGTCAAAAAACACTTTCATGGTCTTATAATATGCAATTATTTTACCTAATTATCCCAGCGACTCCCATATGAATCATTCAGCGATTCATTTGTTCCCAAAGCCCTCCTTAGCGCAAAGCTAATCTGCGCTGATTGGAGCGATGACAGCCTGTTGCGATTGGTCGACTGTGTTCAGCGTGAGACAGAGTAAACAACAATATTGAAGTAGTCAGAGTGCATAGTGTATGTGTGAGCATACCTGCCAACACACCCATTTTGTTATTTATCATGGAAAACTCCCCTAATTTCAACTATAACACCTCTCCACTCCCCCTCATAACAACCCCACCCACTCTCAGCATTTTGGTTCAGTCTGCAAAACCCTCATGTCGTAGATAGTAGATACTAACACCACTGTAAACAGTACCCGGTTCTCAACAGTGTTATTCAGACACCTCACCCCTAAATCTAACCCCTCCGGTCTCCCGGATTTTCAGGGACAGATGTTGGCAGGTATGTGTGTGAGCCAATGACTGTAAAAAGGTGTGAGCCCAGTGCAGAAGTGCATTAAAGCAGTGCAGTTTAACACCAGCATATTGCTCTATTCTTAACCATGACACACATGCAGTATTAATCCACACAGCTGCAAAAGCTGAACTTTTGAACCTTGACTGACGCACGTGTATAGGAACAGCTGACGGTGACCTTAGCAACGACAAATGGCAGTGGAACGCAAGCTCACAAAGGCATTTAAATCCATAAACAAAGTGGCACGCATCGTGTTTATAAAAATCGAAAATATAAAGAGTTAACCTGATACAGTACAAGCGGTTACAAGTAACAAAACACAATTAAATACATAATTTGCAAGCTAGAGAAAACAAGGAGGCAACCATTTTAATCACACTTACTTACACTTGTGAAATGGAGGAAGAAACTGATCCATGATCCACTGATCCATGTACTGATAAAGTTTCTGTAAAAATCTGACAAAGTCCCATACATCAATAGTCCTTTCTGATCCTTCCTTTAACAAACTGCCGGTGAATCCCCCGTTGTAAGCGCGTAGATTCCAGAAGCATTCGTCAGAATATATGACGGGAACAGCACAAGGGTGGGCTATAATGCTGATGTATTTTGCAAAAAAAACCTCAACCACTGACTCTTCACAGTTTCATCTTTGGGTAGAGAAAATAACACTAACTTTCCTCACACTTCCAATAATATTCAGCGGAACACAGCGTCTTCATGACTTGATTTAACTGTGATCTGCTGAAGTGTTTGTGGGCGGGGATGCAGGTTTTAATTTTCCCGGGTTTTGCGTGTGCAACAATTGGGTGAGGCTTAAGTTTCGTCTCGACATCACACTGAAACGGCTAAGGACTCATTATCAAGACGATTCATTTGAAGCACTATGAGTCGACTCTTTTATAAATGAATCAATAGTTTTAAACACTGTGCGCTCTCAGATTTAAGCCATAGCTGGATATTTCACTTCACTTAGAGCTGTGTTACACACTACATGGAAGGTCATTCTTAAAAATCCATAATAGGGGCTCTTTAAATTACCTGCCTTTTTCAAGTTATAAATCCAGAATCAACATAAACCTGAGATTTATAAAGCTCTGTTTTACTCTAATACACACTCACCACAGTACATATAGGGAAAATGACAGAGTGAAACAATGTGGGGTACGAGAGGAAGTAGTCTGGTCTGTTGGATCACAGACCCACAGACAGCCAGCAAAGATAGTGCAGGATTGAGAAAAGCAGGAGGTTGGGGAGAGGGGGACGTTTTTGCTCTGTGGAAAGATACCTCACACATGAAACACTGCTGGGTTATCTGGAGGAACTTTGATGTGGAGCCCAGTGGCTATCTACACCTGTGCCTGGGGCCTGGACTCCCTCAGCCACACACTAAAGCCTCAGACAGCTGCTATTACACAGGGGAAAGCCTTGAACCAGCAGCCTCTGCATACATGAGAGAAGGCCGGAGCTTGAGAAGACACTGCTATCTCCTGGTAAACACTCAAGCAAGCAGACTGCGGGACAGCAGATAGCAGACAACTATAAAGCTGTCTGAGCTTGTCTGCCAGTGATTCTGCTGTTTGCCGAGTTGTGATGCTATCGTCAAAGCCCCTAGGGGAAGTGGTAGGAATAGGTATGGACTAGTGCACTGGAGATGCGTAACTGAATTAATCATTTAGAGCCATAACTGGGAGAATATTTGGAAACAAACTAATAAAACCAAATCAGATTGAATTATGTAATCTACAAAATAGGTTTGGGGATTACAAGGGCTTGTAGCAAGAATGCTCCTCAAAATCAAGGTTGAAGCAGAAAAATATCTCCCTGCTGAATGAAACGAAACATATTATGGCTGGATCACATGATTGTGTCAGCATTACATTTAGATCTCTGAAAATGTTTGCATCTTTGAGAGGTGTAACCAGTCACACATATTAATAGCATTTTTTTTTTCAAAACACAACTTAATTTTTTCTAAATTAAATTATTAAGCAGACTGTATTTCTTGAAAAGTAATGCTTCAATGAATGGAACTTTAAAATTCCAAGCGGAAAAATACTTTTAAGAATTTTTTGAAATTTTAGAAGGATTTATTTGCATTTACTGTTTGTTTTACCCCAATTTGCAAATTTAAGATAATTTTGATAATTTACATTTAGAATACATTAAGGGTCTCTGTCATGTTAATGTATAAAAGAAAACTGTTATGCACATATTGTTTGCTATATGGAATGCAAATCTTTGAAGCTCAATATCTCAAAATCATTTAGAACGCAGATAGAACCTTATAATTCTAAGGCGACGATGTGTAATTACAAACTTTTATTTTGCATGTAATGAATTGCAATGTATTGTAATTGCATTGTTATAACATTGTAATTACATTTGAGATGTAATATGTAATTACAAACTTTTATCTTGTGTGCAATTACTGTGTTGTTACATTGTTATTACTATGTCATTACATTGCAACTACATTGTCGTTACATCCAAGATAATATTTATAAATGTAAATATTTCTTAGTATATTGCTTGTAATGTATTTGGTTATTTATAGTTGTTCACGTAAATAGACAGTATACATGTAATTACAAACTTAATTACTATGTCATTACAATGTAATTACATTGCTATTGCATTGTAATTACATCCAATATATTTATAAACAAACATTTCTTTGTACGTTTCATGTACAGTATTTCTGTATTTATATGTAAATATATTCAGTACATATGTAATTCCAAACTTTTATTTCAGATTTAATTGCATTGTCATTACATTATAATTACTATGTAATAGCATTGTAGTTACATTGTTATAACAATGTAATTACATACAGGCCTTGACATTAACTTTTTTGATCACCTGCCACTGTGGCTAGTAGTTTTCCATCATTAGTGGGATATAATAATAATAATAATAATTATAATAATTTTGTTGTTGGGAAAATTTATTTAATATGCATAATTTTGACTTTGGCATGCTAAAATAATTTTTTATATATTTTTTTTTATTTTGTTTATGAGTTTACTCAATGAGCATGAGCAAATGCGTTATGCTTTCATAAAAAAGTGTCGCATTGCAATTAGTTTTCTTTCACAGGACTTTTCAGGGTTCAACACAATAAGAATTTACCTTTTTTTTTCTCTGGCTACACCAAACTAATTATTTCCTTGCACACAAATTTTAAATAATGTGTCAAAGCAAGCAAAATACTGCTGTATACATACACTTTTTATCCAACAAAACAGTTGACATTTAAAAAATATATATTCTCGCACATCTAAAACTATGCACAGTGATCTGTTCTGGCTCAAGATCCCAGATCACCAGTTAACTATGCATACAACAACATATTAAAGCAGTATTATTGTAAAGGATGATTATTAAACTATATTAACAAAAATAACAGCAAGCAAAAGAAAGCGGGTAAAAAACATTCCGTGTGCGATAATGAAAGGATGATGCCATGCACATGGTTAATGTTAGGCCAAATAATAATCTGTTTAAAGAATGGTTAAAGCGAAAGCGACACCAACTGCTGCTGCTTACAGAGAATCTCGAGCCCTTGAAGGACAGTGGGTGCACGAGCATCGTACTAGTTTAGTTTCCAGGCACGGTTGCTTCGATTGAGGAAACAGCACAGGAGCTTTTAAACACTCGTGTGCATCAAATCATCTGTGCGCGCGACACTAAAGCCCTCGTCAGTTAGTGAGGAAAGCCTGTCTCACCGTGCGCGTGATCCTCTCATTCATTATTCACCTGCTTTCTTCTGCTCGCACGAAAAGCTGTTTTTGTCAGTCGTGCTGCTTCTCGATTCTAAGATCACATTAGTACACATATAGACAAACGGTCATAAACTAACAGTCTAATCCAGTGGTCGGGAACCTATGGCTCGCGAGCCACCTGTGGCTCTTTGACCAAAAATAGGTGGCTCTCCAGCTGTCTCCCTTCAATAAAATTCTACAGTTTAAAAAAATGATAATCGTCACTAGTAATCAGTTTCCTATTGAAAATACATTTACAATTCTCACATTATTGTAATTTTATTTTGTAGGAAAAAGAATAAAAACTCGACGTTTCAAACAATGCGTGTATGCGGCGCAGTGAATAAACCAACTTGCGTTTCTATGGTAACCGCGCGAGCGCGCACGTAAATTCAAACAACGTTCATGATTGGTGATGATGGCAAAAAGAAATTCGGAAGAACATCGAAAGTTTCAAAATGAGTGGGCAGAAATTATTGACGGCTCTGCTGCTCTGCCCTGTCTGATCTGCACCAAACGCATTTCCTCTTGTAAAATATCAAATGTTAAGAGACATTTTGAAACCCACCATGCAGCTTTTGCGGCAAAGAGCCAGAAGAAAGAAGGCGTGTGAGGAGCTCCAGCATAAAATGCAAATCAGACAAAAACAGCAGAGGCAGGACGGGAGTTTGGACAGGGGCATGTGGGAATATGAGTGCTGCGAGGTCATTGGAGCTCGCAAGGCAAAGGAAACCTTTCACAAACGGCGAAAAAGTCGTGCATGCTAAGTACGGCAAATGAACTGTTCGCGGCAGTGCTTAATCTGAGCCTTAATTTCAATCTTGTTCCGAGAAATGTCAGATATTCGTGTATTGCGTTCCGGTATTTATTTTAATTGATCCGGCATTAACTTGTGCGTGGTGAATACATGTGTGTGTGTGTGACAGTCATCCAATGCCTCAGTTTGTCACGCGGGTACACGGACCGGTCTTGAACGATTCGTTCATTTTGAACTAATCTTTTATTTGACTCGAGAAAGATGAATCATCTCAGGGAGTGATTCGTTCATTCGCGCATGCGCACATTTGTGCCGGTGGAGGAGAAGATTAGTTCATTTTTTCAAGTTTTCTATCGGGTTTGAATCGTTCGTTCTTCACACGAGAGACAGAAGCCAATCATATGTATTAGAGCCGGAAAAAGATTTGATCTGTTCATTTCTCGAGTCCTCGGTCATCTCTTTACATACTAGTGCTAATATACTAGTAACTGTATCGTTATAACTATACTAGTAAAAGCTGTTACATGATGAACGGACGACTCAGAAGTGACTCAGTAGTGTGATCAACGTTTGGGCTAGTTGTAGATGTGTTTGGAAGCATCTCGTAACATTTTAATGTTATTTTCCCAAATTGAACGAAATGACTCGGAAAAAAGATTCGTTCATCTCGATGAACGAGACTCAAAGGTCAGAGTCAGTAAAATGAACTTCCCATGAGTCCAAGTGAAAAACAGCGAGCAGAGCGAAGTCGAGTGTGTGTGCGCGGCTGCGTGTAAGGTAGTTACTTTTGACCAATCAGCTTTCTTTGTTTACAATAACGCTCATTGGTTGGTGAATATTGTTTCGCGCGCAGTGAGCAGCGAAAATAAATAATGGCATAGTGGCCTATCTAAACAACATCTGTATTTTCAAAATGCCAGAGGCAGTCAAGCTGTATTTATATTTTTTAAACCACGAGGAAATCTGATAATGAGCCGGATCAAGAGAAGATGAATCTGCGCGAATGGATCAGGAGACAGCAGCAAAACGATCTCAAATCAGCCAGAAAACATGACGGAAGAGGTAACTGGGCTCATCTGGAAGTTTAGACTGAGTGAGTGATTTTAGCTTGGCACATAATAGTGAAGTGAACTGAGTGTCAGTGGTGTTAGTAAACTGAATAGTGATATTTCATGCTTATTTCGCTATAACCGCTATAACCTGACATTTTATACTACCCATCAGATTATGCTACCAACAGTATATGTAATATATATATATATATATATATATATATATATATATATATATATATATATATATATATATATATATATATATATATATATATATTATAGATATATAAAGTCACGTGGCTCTTTAAAAATTGCATTTGCCAAAAAAAACCCAGAAATGGCTCTTTGCTGAAAAAAGGTTCCCGACCCCTGGTCTAATCTGTAGTGACGACAAGCCAGCACTGGCAATTTAAAAATGAGTTTCAGCCAGCCAAAGCGGCTAGTGGGAGTGGCTGTCTAACCCGCCACAACCGAAGTCTACTTCGAAGTCTTCTCTTGTGGGTTGGCGGGTGTTAATGTAAAGCCCGGATGGGCTCTGTTGTTGTATATTTCATGTACAGTATTTGTGTGTTATAGTTATATACACATACACAGTACACATGTAATATGTAATTACATACTTTTATCTTGGTTGTAATTACTATGTCGTTACATAGTAACTACATTGTGATTACATCGTAACTACTTGCAAGATTTACAAACGTGTATTTCATGTACAGTGTGTATTTATATTTAGAAACTTAAATATGCACAGTACACATGTATGTAATATGTAATTACACATTTTAATCTGGATTTATGAACATGTTTGTATGTGTGTGCAATAACTTTGTCATTGCATTGGAATTAGATTGTAAATATATTGCAATTACATCCAAGATAATATTTATAAACGTAAATGTTTCTTTATATATTTCATGTACAGTATTTGGTTATTTATAGATGTATATGTAAATATACACAATACAAATGTAATGTAATTACAAATTATTATCTTGAATGTAATTTCATCGCTATTACATTGCAATCACATCCCAGATACTATTTATCAATGTGTTTCTTTGTATATTTCATGTACAGTCTGTATTTATAGTTTATACCTAAATGCACACAGTACACATGTATGTAATATGTAATTACAAACTTTTATCTTGTATGTAATTACTGTGTCGTTACATTTTAGTTACTTTGTAGCTGCATTGTAATTACGCTGTAGTTACAGCCAAGATAATATATATAAATGTAAATGTGTTTTTGTATATTTTATGTACATTATTTGTAAATTACTATTATATACACAGTACACAGGTAATATGTAATTATAAACTTTTGTAATTGTAATTACTATGTAATTACATTGTAATTACATTGTAATTACGTTGTAGTTACATCCAAAATAATAGTTATAAATATATAAATTTCTTTGGATATTGCATGTACAGTATTTGGTTATTAATAGTTGTATATGTAAATATACACAATGCACATGTAATTTCAAACTTTCTCTTGTGTGCAATTATTGTGTTGTTACATTGTTTTTACTATGTCATTACATTGTAGTTATATTCCTGTTACAATGTAATAACATCCAAGATAATATTTATCAATGTGCTTCTTTGTATGTCATATACATTGTGTATTTATAGGTCATACTTAAATGTACACAGTACACATGTATGTAATATGTAATTACAAACTTTTATCTTGTAACTACTGTGTCGTTACTTTGTAATTACTCTGTAGCTACATTGTTATTTAGCTGTAGTTACATCCAAGATAATATATAAATGTAAACATGTTTTTTTATATTTCATGTACATTATTTGTAAATTACAATTATATACGTAAATATACACAGTACACATGTAATATGTAATTACAAACTTTTATCTTGAATGTAGTCTCTATGTCATTAAATTGTAATTACACTGTAGTTGCATCCAAGATAATATTTATAAATTTAAACATTTTTTTTATATTGCATGTACAGTATTTGGTTATTTATTGTTGTATATGTAAATATACGCAGTACACATGTAATTACAAACTTAAATACTTTGTCAAAACATTGTAATTACATTGATATAACATTACAACAATACATCAATACATCTATGATAGCAGTGTAAATGTGTTTTTGTATATTTCATGTACGGTATTTGTAAATTATAGTTATATACAAAAATAAACAGTACACATCTAATATGTAATTATAAACTTTTATCTTTGATGTAATAACTATGTTGTTACATTGTTATTACTATGCCATTACATTGCATTTACATTGTCATTACATCCAAGATAATATTTATAAATACATACATACATACATACATACATACATACATACATACATGTATATGTAAATATACATAAATATACTTACATACGTACATATGTAATTACAAACTTTTATTTTGGATGCAATTACATTATCATTACATTATAGATACTATGTAATAACATTGCGAATACATTGATATAACATTGTAAATGTGTTTTTGTATATTTCATGTACAGTATTTGTAAATTATAGTTCTATACAAAAATAAAAACAGTACACATCTAATATGTAATTATAAACTTTTATCTTTGATGTAATAACTATGTTGTTACATCCAAGATAATATTTATAAATGTAAATGTTTCTTAGTATATTGCTTGTACAGTATTTGGTTATTTATACTTGTATACGTAAATATACAAACTTAATTACTGTGTCTTTACAAAGTAATTACATTGCTCTCACATTGTAATTACATCCAAGATAATATTTATGAAATTAAATGTTTATTTGTATATTTCATGTACAGTATTTGTGTATTTATACCTAAATATATGCAGTACATATGTAATTACAAACTTTAATTTTGGACGTATTTACACTGTTATTACATTAAAATTACTTTGTAATAACACTGTAATTACATTGTAACTACATTTATGATAGTATTGTAAATGTGTTGTATATTTCATGTACAGTATTTGTGTGTTAAAGTTATATACATATACACAGTACACAATATGTAATTACAAACTTTTATTTTAGATGTAATTACTACGTCGTTACATTACATTGTAATTATGACGTTACATCGTAATTACATTCAAAATAATATTTATAAATGTAAATATTTCTTTGTATATTGCATGTACAGTATTTGGTTATTTATAGTTTTATATGTAAATATATACAATTCACATGTGATGTAATTACAAACTATTATCTTGAATGTAATTTCATTGCTATTACATTGTAATAACATCCCAGATAATATTTATCAATGTGTTTCTTTGTATATTTCATGTAGTCTGCATTTATAGTTTATACCTAAATATACACAGTACACATGTAATATGTAATTACAAACGTTTATCTTGCATGTAATTACTGTGTCGTTACTTTGTAATTACTCTGTAGCTGCATTGAAGATAATATTTATAAATGTAAACGCGTTTTTGTATATTTCATGTACAATATTTGTAAATTATGGTAATATACGTAAATATACACAGTACACATGTAATATGTAATTACAAACTTTTATCTTCGATGTAATTACTATGTCATTGCATTGTAATTTCTATGTCATAAAATTGTAAATACATTGTAGTTTCATCCAAGATAATATTTATAAATGTATATATTTCCTTGTATATTGCATGTACGGTATTTGGTTATTTATAGTTGTATACGTAAATATACACAGTACACATGTATTTACAAACGTTTATCTTGTGTGCAATTACTTTGTTATTACATTGTAATTACTTTGTCTTTTCTTTGTAATTATATTACTATTATGCTGTAATAACATCCAAGATAATATTTATGAATATAGTATAGATATAGTATAATATTCATTATCTGCATTGAATGATTTTTACAGGGATTAAAGGGATCATATTCAAGACAATACTTTCTGTATGAAATTTGTACAAAATACTAAAATCAAAGAGAAACACAAGTTACATTTTCTATGTTTAGTAGAAGTGAATGAGTTGACAGAGCAGCTGACTTAAACTTGCTTAGAGAAATGCTGTTGCTGTCAAACATTGTTTACTTCACTAAGCCAGTTTAATGGTGAAGGGATTGATCAAATAGGCCTATTGATAGAAGGTTTGCAAAGAAATCTCATGCTCCCTTGTAAAAGTATTTCGTAGTATTTTCAAAATATAAAAATACAGTATTTTATTTTGATACATTTGTGGCTGCTGTATTTTGTAGTTTATTTTGATACACTTAAAATTGAGGTATTTGGTATTTTATTTTAAAATACATTTCAATGTATTTTTGTCCATCCCTGCTTACACCCAGCACTGTTACTCATTCAAAGAGCTACAGTCTTAAGTAAAAGAATGAGAAGTATTTTTAAAGCCTATTTTCAGCTATTTTTAAGGCCAAAACAGACTGATAAAATGGATTATCTGGATGTCGAGGTTATGAGTTGTCCGATCCCAGATGTTTTTCTTTTCATTCTTAATGTCTCCCTTGCCCTGTTCTGATTTCCTCCTCTTGTCTCATTGCTTCTTCCCTTTCCCAAACCGTCTAAGAGTGAGTCATTGAATGCATTCCACAACTTTCGCACCCAGCTTTTTAAAATGGCACAATGAAATAATAATGTGTCTCATTAGAGAAAGGCCAAAAAAAGAGATTAGAGAGCAGCACTTGGGGCTGTGGCTTGGTGGTTAGTGCACATGCTCTAATGTAGGTGTCATGAGTTTAAATCAAGCCAACATTTTTCTTGATTATGTTCACTTCTTTTTCTCCCATCCATTTCTTATCATTTTTCTAATTTTAATTGTATTTATATATAAAGAGCTGAAAAGCAGATCTTCTTCACTGTAAAACAGAAGCAGTTTATCTTAAAGGGTCACGAAACACCAAAACACATTTTTTGAGATGTTGACAGTCATATATGTGTCCCACATTGCTAAAAACACTATTAGGACACATTTATTTCACAAAAAAAAAGTGAAAAGTGGTTGTTTTTACGTTATTTCAAACAAATTCGTTCTTCCGATTTGAAAAGAAAATTTGAATCTGCGTCACGGCGATTAGATACTGGATTAGAGACTGGATGTCTGTACCGGCCGGTACAACGTGACGCCTTTGAGTTTTCATGAGAAAGACTTGGTTCCAACCTATCAGCGTGCTCTATTGTGAATGAGGTGCAACTTCATTAATATACATGATAGCTTCGAAGACTGTTTTACCTATTAAAGTGTTCAGATGGCAGAGAGACGCTACGTTGTGTTGCCAACCTTACAGTAATTAAAACAAGTGGAAGAAGAAGAATTGTTTGGAGACATGGGTCGTCAGTGTTGCGTTTACAAATGTGCCTCTACATGCAACATATGTTTTTAAGGAACATTTTTACCCAAGAACTTTTTGACCTGGAAATGATGAAATCCGGATTTGACACTCGTCTTCTTTTAAAAAAGACACGGTTCTAGTTCACGTTGATTGTCCTGTTTCTACAGATTTGGTAAGTGAGCGATCAGTGTTCTTTGTTTATGTTTATTCAGATGGCAAAGTTAGTTAGTATCGTCAGCAGTACTCTTACAGTTTATAAAGACATACCTTAGTCAAAATGATTTAATTACTAAGTTTACAGTACGTTAATATCACTACAATAACAGAAAGATCTGCTGTAAATGCTGCTCCCCGAATGTAAATACCTTAAACTATTACCATCGTGTAGGATTTTCGACGCATTTTGTAACAGGATGGTCTATACACACACAGCTGTTTGACGCTATTCTCTGCACCTACCGAGTCTCTGCATCTACCGAGAAATGTGGAGGGTTTCCTTTCTTCCATACGGCGTGTGGTATCAAAAATTCCATTAATACTACACTCCTCTAGCAGTTCCTCACATCCAATATCTTGTTTGTCATGGGGGCATGCATGAAACGTTCCTGAATGAAATTTAAAGTGCCAAACTGCAGATGACAAATTAATACATAGTCACTGTCTATCTCCTCTGTGTCTGTGTTTGTGTTGCCGCTGTGAAAATCAGTGCGTGCACGTACTGAAACTCCCCTTTTCATGCAAACCCTTACCTCTTTCACCACTTGGCACTCCTACCTAAACAAAGCTGGACTCACCCACTTTACTGACTTTTTTCAAACTCGTGGTGTGAAAACACTCTGCTGAGACAGGGGGAGGGGGTCATGGCCCTTTAAGCAAGTCAATAGTTTTGGAAAGAATTTTAGTGTGAAAACCAAGCAACATCCTATATTTCCCACATTATCGCTGTTTCCAACAGTGACTGTTTCATATAAACACCCAACTCAACAAACTATGACAAAATAACCTTCTTCTTCAGCTACTTCAAAAGAACTCCTGATCTATTTGATCACATTTTAACATGGGAGACTATTATTTTCTTTTGATAAAGCTATAGAGTCACCTACAGCTGGCTCCAAAGAGTTGGTCCAGACCATACAGGAGTTAAATAAAAGAAATAACATTCATTTGAAACAGTGTAAAGTCAGCACCTCCTTGTAGTCCCACCATATAAATCACAAAAGGAAAGGGGAGTGTCCTGCCATTTTGAAATAACATTTATCAACTTAGAATAACAGGCGTAAATTGTAACACTGGATGTCTGTGTTATTGGGTTCGATGAAGCACCATTAGGCACACTGTGTGCTTATTCACATGTGGGAGGTGGGAATAGATCATATAGATCTAGCCAAGCCTTGATGTGGACCAGGATGAGACAGCAGCCTCAGGTTTTCTCATAAATCTCTTGCTTTTCCAACGTCCCCCCCAAAAAACTCTACCATCAACATCCAACATTATCAAACTCGCTCCTCAAAAATCCTGGCAGCCGCCACCACAGATAGCGTTTGGTGTGATGTGGGGGTGTTAATGCGGATGTGAGCCCTCTGGATTAACGGAATGATGGGCGGCTCACAACATGATCTCTGATCTTCAGCGCTTTCAGAGAGCTAACTGTTAAATCATTTACACTGTCTCTCTCCTTTTCCAAATCTCTCCCTTTTTTCCCTCTCACTTCTGTCCTTAGGCTGAGAGAGTGTGAGTAATCCCATCAACTGACATCTGTGAAAAGACTTTTTACTTACGCTCCCATTCACACAATGCATCTGCCTTTCAGCTTGCTCTCTTCACCAACACACATACACATATATGTACACGCCAAATTCATTTTAAAAGCAGTACATTGAGGGGGGAAGGAGGTGAGTTTGAACTCAAAGCTTTAATGGTAGCGAGTGCACCCTCAGCCAAATGTGTGTATGTTTGTTTTATTATGTGCATATGCTAGTGTGTGTGTGTCTTCTTTTTTTTTTTTGAGGATGTCTTCTCTTAGTTTTAATAGCTTTCTTCTATGCTGTAGGGCATCGCAACATGCTTTTAAAGTGTGCAGGAGATGTCCAGCACCTCATGAAAGACTGTGACAACAAAAAGCCATGCTTGGCACATTGGACGGTGTTCTTGGGTTCTTGAGTTCCTAGATAACAAAATTAAATTTTCATAAACAAGACCTGACCTTGCAAGGACATTAGAGATTCCCTTGGTTAACACAAAGCACACACTCACCAAGCTAAGCTTCAAGGTTCAGTCATCACTTGGTACTCAGTCATGGCACTTGAAGATTTGCCATCCGTTATACAAAGCCAGCCAAATCTGTGAGGTTTGCCAACAACAAGTACACATTTAGCTAGGAGTTAAGAAGTTATTAAGTTAGTTCCTGAGATTTTTCAGTTTCAACCTATTCTAGATTTCCAACTGGGCATGTTACAATTTCCAAGCACTGTACATCAACTCAAGCCACTTGTACTTGTACTTTTTGATTGTCTTTTCATCCATGTTCATAAAAGCTGCCCTTGATAAGGATTCCGCAGAGTTTAGTTGCAACTCTGGTGGTCAATATGAATCCTCATGATCAAGAAATGCATGCGAGGGATAAAATTAGTGATTTTTGAATCATTTTTGAGTCATTTGATTTTCAATATCTACCGATACCGAAAGCCGATCCGATACTTCTATCTCTGTGCCACTGCATAACTATAGATATGTTAAAAATAATGAGAATATACATATATATTCGAGTCCTGATTGGGAGGTAATGATTCCGATCGAGTCTGAAACCGCGTGATTGGGCACAGTTTCCAATCACGTGATCAAATTTGGACATCCATAGATAAAATACATCCCCACTGACATTTTGTAGCTCAGGGGTGAGTTTCCAAAAACCATCATTAGCCAACTGGTCGCAAGTTGCGTCGTTACAAACATAGTTAGTTGATTTGGCGTTTCCCAAATCCATCATTCAATAAACATTCGCAAACTGCATCGCAAACTTGTACACTAGCAACTACACCTCTAGAGCTGTAGTTAGAAGCATAGTTCCTGGTTGTGTTCTATTTATACCCCTATGCCCTATTCCTTTCAAACCTTCCAACATTTAAACTTGGAATGATTTAAAAGTAAGAGTATTTTTTTACAGTTCAGTTTTAGCAATCTTTATATTGACAGTTGCACTCCCTTCGTAGTGCACTTTGAAAACAATTATGCCATTTTGAACGCAGCCATGGCTCATGACAAAAGCTATAGATGACCTATTATTTAAAACCGGAATTTACATTATGTCTCTAAAGCTTGTGAAAACAAAAATATATAGCATATGTTAATGGTTTTTATTTATAGTAGGTTATTTATTAAGAAATGTATCTGTACTGTATTTGACATGGGCCTGTTGGGTAGAACATTTCTGCAGAGGTTTGAATGTGTCAAATTGTAAAAGTAGACTTTTAAAATAAATAAAAAATGTAATAAATAAACAAGATCCTGCTTAATAATAATAATAATAATAATAATAATAATTATTATTATTATTATTATTATTATTATTAAGCTTTCCCAGTGATGGGTTGTGGCTGGAAGGCCATCCGCTGCATAAAACATATGCTGGATAAGTTGTGGCGACCCCAGATTCATAAAGGGACTAAGCTGAAAAGAAAATGAATGAATGAATTTTTATTAAGCAAGATTTTTCTTATTTTCTTAATAAATAGCCATTAACCATTAACGATTTATATGATTTACATATGACATTAAAATATGTGTTAGCTAAGTGGTTTTATGTTTTAGAATAGAATATGGAATATTCTCAATAACATTTGTAAAAGAAAACATTGGCCCTAAATGTGCTGTTTACATATCTCAGTCAATATGGAAAACGAGTGCATGTTTTTGCAAAACTAATATTGGATTTTTTTATTTTTTTTTTTACATATAACATATTACATACTTGCACAAAAAAAGTTTTTCTTTAAAAAAGTAGTTACTTCACCCAGTTTAGAGCATCATTATATGGACTTTTTGCGTTATTACTAACGTGGTTCAAACGATGGATCTGCGACAGAGAAGCTACGAGTTTTGGGAAAAAACTCATCAACACATTGTTCTTTTTCCCAAACAGTGCATTGTACTATGATAGTTCAGCCACGAGTTATGTCGTTGTTTGGGAAACGCACCTCAGGTTTGTCATGCAGATTTAAGCAACATAAATATGTTTATCCTTTTATGAGCCTTTTATGGTTTTACACTAGAGGAACTTTTTCACTTACTGTTGGAAGAACCGACTTTTTGCAGAACTTTTTTTGAGAAAGCTAATTGAACTCCTACTTCAAACTAGTGTTTAACCCAGCACTATTCACCTCTCCACGGACAAACAGGCGCAGCCATTTGAATTATTTTGTCTCGAGACTTCTGGTCCTAATCACTTCCATTCATTTTTATATGTTAAAAACAGCTCGTTTTGCTGCTTGATGTTGCAAACTGATATTTTCTTATTATATTATTCTACTTTTTCTGTATAGTCATATAAACACATGTTTGCAGAGCAAGTAGTTTGACCATTTTCTGATGTTTATTATTCCTAGTTATTTCTCATATAGGCAGCTGAATCGGAAGTTCTAAAACAATCGCAAAAACGAGCGCGCTTCTGCATTGAAGAATAAGGTCAATAGAAAATACCAGTGACAATGGTTGTGCAAATGTATGCCAAATGAAACAGTGGTACAGCATTTCAAATCTTATAACATCTAAACAAAAAATAAGCTAATGTTTGCTGCATCTACTTGTCTCAGTTGTGTATGCCATTGTGTTCTTTGTGGTCTGCATTCCATGTCTGTTATCGTAAAACCCACATCGCACAACAAAAACAACAGCCATTTGATCATGGCTGTTGATTTTGTCAGCATACATGACCTTCATTTCCTATAGAGGTGCTGTGATTTCAACCAGGAAAAAGGCCCGGAAGGGAAATTTGTTTTTGGGGGGACAGCTTGATGGGTGGTTCCTATGGTTAGTGTGATTTCACCTTGTAGGACATGTTGCTGGATCAACGTCTGTGTTGATCCTGGAACAACATTCCAATCAGCCAATCAGAATTAAGGGATACGTTTATACTTTATGTTTAGATTATGTGTACAATTTGGGTTATGTACTTCAACATGATTGTTATCCAACATTATTCCCATCTGTCCTTGTTTCGGTTTCTGACTGTCTGTAGTGATGACAGGCGATTCGGGAATTAATCGTTTGTTTTATCCAGATCTTCTAAGTCAGTGGTTCCCAACATTTTTTGCCTGAGACCCTCTTTTCCCCTGGAAAATACTGTAAGGCTGCCCTCCACATTTAATGATATTATCGCTCATATAAGTTTGTAGTAATGATGACAAAAACATTGTTTTGAAACTAACTGTATGTTTATCACTATATCTAGATATGTTTATGCACAAATAATAGCCTAATATAAAATATAAAAGCAAAACATCAGTAGGTCATTTGTAACTGAAAAACGTAAGTCTTTGGCCTTTAAATTTGCCCTATTTGAAATTCAATAACAAAAATATCAATATTCACACTGGTGTATAAGGGAAAAATTTTTGCTGTCACTCTAATACAAAATTACAAAGCCTTGCAATGTTTGTGTGTTCTGTGTTTGTCTGAGATATTTAGTCTTACCGAAATGTGAATATTCCATACAAGCTGAAGCTGATCGGTTAATTCTTGTCACGTGACTTGCCGTGCACTTGCGGGGTTCATTTGCGTGAGCGAGTCACGCAGCTTGTGCACAAAAGCTGCACACCACTATTTGAAACAACAAACTTGTGGAAACTCTAGAAAGATTCGCTAAGCAAATGGCCCATACAAGGCCGCCGTCATTTGCGATCTCCATCAGTTGATCTTCTTCCACAGACATGGTTGATTCACCTGATTAATCGACAAATGGGTTGCGGATCCATACGTTAGCAGTTCGTGGGTCCTCCACAGGGCCTTTTCCCCTTAGCAAAGTAAGTTTCCAAAGACGTCTGTTTCTTACTCATTTTGCTGCTTGTGGGTTAAATTTTGGGCGCTCAAGTGACTGAGATGTAACCAAGAGAATGTGGTCATTTTTCAAAATAAAAGACTTTTCAAAATGAAAGATCGTTCAGACTCAGATAATAAACAAAACGCAAACAATTAATGATTTCTTGTGCGGCCCGGTACCAATTGATCCACGGACTGATGGTTGAGGACCACTGAGCTACGGGATAAAATGAACTAAGGCAACATGATTATTCTCCTAACTGTCCACTGCTAAGGAATTTTTGAAATATGACACGACCCCCCACGAGGCTCGCTGAGGCCACCTTGTGGGCCGGGACCCCCCTGTTGGGAACTGCTGTTCTAAGTGAACCAGTCGAACCAGTTCCTTAAACTGAACAAAGCTGTTATGAAACGGTTTGCGTCTTCAGTAAGTACTAACATACCGGATACCCTCTCTGACTCAAAATAAACCAGTATCCTGAGTTAATCAATTACTAGAACAGTACACTGACTCATCTGCTGTGAAAAAACAGACCTGATGATGATGAGTGCAAGCCGACTGTCTGTTCCCTTGCCACATGCTTGAGTGTGTGACTCAACATGACTAAGATAATTTTTATCCCGCAATATATTTTGTAAAAGCCAATTAAGCAAGGTAAAAAGCAACTCACGTTGCATTTTTTAAAAGTAACTCAAATAATATTACTTATTTTTAAAAGTAATGTGTTACTTTACTCGTTACTAGGGTCGGTTACCAAAACCCGGTGCTATGTAACTGGTATGGACTGGACCGAATCACCATATGAATTTTAGTACCTAATTTTGGTGCCACTAGTGCTGCGACAAGGACGTACGAAGCATCAAGTGGTACATCTAAGACAGACGTAGGTTTGTGTTGTGTCACACCATCACTAAACATTTAATTCTAAAAAAACTTAGAGGGATACGCACACCATCTGAAATGTTAGGCGTTTGTTCTTATTGCGAAACGCACGAATGTAGGCAACGTGCGCAGTACAGCGCATCTGGTGAGAGACTCCCTTCAGATTCGTCAACATGCATCATCGCGTTAATTAAATTTGCTTAAACTAAGCGTTCTAAATTATGGCTATATTTTACAAGCAAGAATTCTGACACAACAACGTGAAGCAGATGCTTTACAAAAATTGCGTGTAAGGGGAGAAACACGTCAAACTTAATGAAACATTTGACACAGGGAATCAACTTAAAGGCAGCGGAATGCTTTGACAGCTTGTGACATCATCTGGCACTTTCGTTTACGTCGACACCAATACTCTGATTTTAATATGATTAAGACAATACTCTGATTAAGAGTCTACCGTGTAAACAGTGTTTTGATTACCCTAAAATACCACAGGCACCCTCATCACAAAATACTGAGTTTTTTTCTTTCCATTCGGTGTGCGGTATCACATTCCATTAAAACAACACTCTTCCACCAGTCCTTACTTACTATAACGCGTTACCCCCAACACTGATCACACCCACCGAGTTACTATGTGCAACCTTGATGCAAAAGCCCCTGATGTCTTTACTAAATATTGGTTTGCCTGATCAACTCTTATGGTGATCAGACAGACCACCTAATAAGATGTCTTCTCCAAACTGCTTGTCTTTGGTTTCTGTGTACAATAGATATAATGTGGAAAAAGCCACTGTATAAGAAAATGGGGAAAACTTAACAGAAAAGCCCACTCAAATAGAACCTTTCTTGTTATGAAGTTAAACCTAAACTACTGTACCACATTTTGCTAATCACAGCACACAATAATAATTTGAAAAAATCTCAGCTCTCGACAGATGTACAGAAATTGTGGATAAATTGAACTGGGAGATTGGGAGAGTTCCGGACTCCTACAATAACAAAAGCATTAAAAGCGGGGGGTGCCGTTCTGTTCCACTGACTTAGAAATCTGTCTAATGATTGCCATGACTTTGACCTTTAATAGGCTATGTGTGTGTTCTTTAGATGTAATAATAGCTGAGCACAGTTGTAAGTAAAATTTTACATAGTTTACAGTATGCTTCGGTAACTTCTGAAAGGGGTGGCTTGTAAAGCCAGGGGGACTTTCCAAGAACCCTGACACAAGAAAACACAAAGGAAAACATGTCTAGACTTTGTAATCACAATTTACGCCCATCCAAAAATAATAAATTCTGATTATTTCACATACTCAATAAGAAAATTCTGTTTACCTACTTCTAAGTGTATCAAACAACCCCAAGAGGATCATTGAATTATAGCCCTAACTAACATAATTTACAGATGATCTCATTTTATCAGTCTATCTGAGAGCAGTCCATACAACCATACATCCCAGCTAAGTCATCACAAGCAACTCTTTTTGCCAGCATGTCCAGTACGAGGCGACCACCAAACTTGTGTCTAACGATTTATTTCTCTCTCCATGTCTCCTGTGTTATGAATGAATATGGTGGTTGGGGGTGCGCTAAAATTTCACAGCACCATAAATAATAAATAGTTAGCAAAAGCCTAGCAAGCTCTTGTTAGTCTTCACCCTCCCAGACAGTAATGGCTCTTGGTGAAAGTGGTGTACACAGAAAGCTGATGGAGCAACCGTGTGTTTACGTTGAACTGGTAATGTACTCCGGAGCCACTTCGGTGGATGGCAAAACTAGCACTTCACTCATCTGGACCCACTAACAGAGATTTATCGAGAACAGTTCTATCACACTCGGTCCACCAACAAATGAAAATGATTTATTAAGCAGCATTATAAACAATAGCATTATTGTTCCCAGTTCAGGAGGGGAAATGGGGAAGAATGGCACCAAACATATGGCTTTTATGTGTGTGTCTGTGTAAGTGTACTGTATGAGAGCCTTATGCCTGTGTACATTTTTCTACATCTAAACACATCAATTACAGAATGTGTAGAGAAACGTAAATGGTGCTGGAAGAAAAGTAACTGACACTCATTTCATTCTAGCCGTCGCTATTTGTTACATTAATTACTCTGGCACCTCAGCTGCGCTCCTCTTTCACGATTAATGACCACTTTAGTTTATCGCCGCTTCACCAGCCTCGGCGTTGGGTGTTTATATTCCGTCAACACAACAAAATGTAACAAACCATTTATTTCGGTCCCAGAGCAGTAAGCTCATAGACTCCTGACACTGTTTGCTTGCATCAATACGGTCTTCACCTCAGCACATAGGCTTTTAGCTTTCGCGCATGTTTATGGGGAATAATCTCGGGAGTGTAAGGACTGGCTTTCACACTTCAAACTGTGTACACGTGACTGATTACTTTTACTCACATCCAGCAACCAACCACACACATTCAAATCAGAGATTGTGCCTGTGAAGAACAGTCAAGGCCAATTGTAGTGTAAGTAAAAGCGTTTTTAATCACATTGTAAAATTGAATTATTTTTATCATACATAATTTTATCCTCATTGTTCAAAATTTTGTATTTTGTCATTATAATACCATATAGAACAGGTGATTTGATTATATATTAATGTTCAGTCAGTCAATCCCTTTGAATCTCAGTATACCCCTTTGGTGTGATTTTACGATGTGCGGAGTCCTCCATTGTTTTAAATGAGAAAACTTTGTCATCAGTATGCAGATGTGAAAGGCAATGGCCATTTTATAAATATGATCAAATGACATATTGGGTAATATTTGGGTAATTGGGTAATTATTGGGGAGTGAGATTTTTTTTAAAGTAAACTACTTTGCTTACATTACACTATGAACACATTTATGAGCATAAAACCCATCTCCTAGCACTAAACTTTAAACCATTAGTCAATAAAAACTCAGAATAAAGCAGGCAGATACAACTGCAGTCACAATTTATTCAAATTATATGAACATTCAGTCTTCCAAGGCAGCACTAAATATTTCTACAAGGATTGCAGTCTCCTTTCACTGTGCTAGTGTAACGTAGGAGTTGGGTTACAAGTGGAGTTGAGGGTCCAAACACAATTTAATAATAGCTTAGTCAGGCAGGCAATGGTCCAACAGGACCAAAACAGTAACATGAGGGTAATCCAAAATCGTAGTCAGCAAAGCATACGAGGTCGGCGAAGGAAAAACAAAGAAGAAAACAAAGAAAAAACAATGGAAGGACAAGGCAAGGAAAGAGCTTAGAAATGTTACAGGGGAACAAGACACTGTGTGTGAACGTAAGCAGGGATGGGCAAAAATACATTGAAATGTGTTTTAAAATAAAATACCAAATACCTCAATTTTAAGTGTATCAAAATAAACCACAAAATACAGCAGCTACAAATGTATCAAAATAAAATACTGTATTTTTTGTATTTTGAAAATACTACAAAATACTTTTACAAGGGAGCATGAGATTTAGTCGCAGACCTTCTATCAATAGGCCTATTTGATCAATCCCTTTACCATTAAACTAGCTTAGTGAAGTAAACAGTGTTTGACAGCAACAGCGTTTCTCTGAGCAAGTTTAAGTCAGCTGCTCTGTCAACTCATTCGCTTCAACTGAACATAAAAAAATGTAACTTGTGTTTCTCTTTGATTTTAGTATTTTGTACAAATTTCATACAGAAAGTATTGTCTTGAATATGATCCCTTGATTGTGAAAATTGTCACCATCTCTTAAAAGTCCTATATTTGAAAATATTTGCAATTGAAATGTTTGATACTTAATGTAAAATTACGATTTCTGTAAATTATTAAATTCTCCAGTTTTAGTATTTTCTATATTTGTTTTGCAATTGTACTATTCAATACACAATATAAAACATACTGTACATGAAATATACAAAAAGACATTTACAATATGATCATATATGTTATTACAATGTTATAACAATAAAATTGCAATGTTATTACATAGTAATTATAATGTAATGACAATGTAATTACATCCAAAATAAAAGTTTGTAAATGCATATGTACTGCGTATATTTACATATAAATACACAAATACTGTACATGAAATATACAAAGAAACATTTGTTTATAAATAATATCTCGGATGTAAATACAATGTAACAACAATGCAATTACAATGTAATGACATAGTAATTAAGTTTGTAACTGCATGCGTACTGTGTATATTTACATAAACAACTATGAATAACGAAATACTGTACATCAAATATACAAATAAATATTTACATAAATTTTATCTTGAATGTAACTACAATGTAATTACAATGTAACGACACAGTAACTATAAAATATTACATCTCAGACGTAATTACAATGATACAACAATGTAATTACAATGACATTACATCCACAAGAAAAGTTTGTAATTACATATGTACTTTGTATATTTACACAAAAACTGTACTTGAAATATACAAAAAAACATGTTTATAAACATTATCTTGGATGTAATTACAATGTAATTGCAATGTAATAATGACAAAGTAATTACAATGTAACGAAACAGTAATTGCACACAAGATAAAAGTTTGTAATTACATGCTTACTGTGTGTATTTATGTATACAACTATAAATAAACAAATTCTGTACATGCAATATACAAAGAAATATACATTTATAAATATTATCTTGGATGTAACTGCAATGTAGTTACAATGAAATAAAATAGTAACTACAATGTAACAACACAGTAAGGATAATAAACAAGAGCAAAACAATATCATAAGGGTAATCCAGTAATCGTGGTCAATATACAGGCGAGAGGTCAGACTAGGCGGCAATGGGTCAAGACGAGAAACAAGGCAAGGATTAGAACACACAGGAAAACAAACCAGGAGTCTGTGTAGTCTGTGTGATTAGTCCTGAACAGCTTCAGCTGTGTGTGTTTGCAATTATGGGGCATCTGGAGCAGGTGTGTGAGTGAAGTGCATGATGGCATTTGTAGCTCATTAAAGTAGCAGATTTGTAGTGATGTAGATTTCAGCGATCTGCACAGACTGAATCGCTGGTGACCTTGACAAAAATGTTGAAGTTGACAAACCGAAGTAGTATTATTACTTTTTTGTAAACTTTTTTAGCTTATACGATTATTCTATTAGGCGACACAGTGGCTCAGTGGTTAGCACTGTCGCCTCACAGCAAGAAGGTCACTGGTTTAAATCCCGGCTGGGTCAGTTGGCATTTTTGTGGAGAGTTTGCATGTTCTCCCAATATTTGCATGGGTTTCCTCCGGGTGCTCTGGTTTCCCCCACAGTCCAAGACATGTGGTAGAGGTGAATTGAATAAACTAAATTGGCCGTAGTGTAAGTGTGTAAATGAGTGTGTATGGGTGTTTCCCAGTGTTGGGTTGCAGCTGGAAACGCATCTGCTGTGTAAATATGCTGGATAAGTTGGCAGTTCATGTGGCGACTCGTGATAAATAAAGGGACTAAGCTGAAGGAAAATGAATGATTATAATATTTGAATTTTCAGCTATTGATTACTGTCTGTTCTACATTCGAATTTGAAGATTGAATGTATAAATACAAGTAGTCTGAATATAATTTGGACATACTACATCTGCCATATTGTCTTTAACACCTGACCTACATGCACCACCAATTGCAGCTTCACTCTCATCTATACTTTCAAATTGCCTTAGTGTACTTGAATAGTGTACATTGAATGGATTCTTTAGAAATAGTAATTCATCTAAATACTTCTCACCTACTGTTTTCGAATGCTTAAGAAATACTGTATTTAATAGAATTTGTAGTCTGGAAGTATTCAATTTCAGATGCATTGCAGGTCTTTAGGTTAGTAGCATGCTAATGTTGGAAAAAAAAACTATGAGTTTCTAATACATTTTATGTACTTGTGTGTCCATCAACACACAATGAATGCATACATAGCTACATACACTGTAGAATGTTTTAGTTTAGAAATAGAGAGTTCTACAACAACCATCAACACTGTCTGGATGTTGATAAACACACAAACACACACTGCCCCTGTCAGAAAGCATTAGATTTCCCCAATCTGACAGCTGTCATAGCCTGTACTCTGCAGGAGTAAGTGATATGATTAAAATAGGCTGCAGGTTTAGCCCACCTGATGGCTGCCTGACACTGGACATCTACAAGTGTCCTCACAGGCCCCCATAAAAGCATTCTACTGTATCTCGCCTACAGTGAAATCTGCCAGTCAACCGTCAAACGATGTGTCAATGCTAAATGCCTCAGTGTGTTCAAATTGAGCAGAGTATGTTTAAGATGAAGACCAAAATGTTGTGTGTGCGTGCATGTGGTTTGTTGGGACACACACAAACTCGCAGTGACAGATAAGGTGTCATATGCCTCCCAGGTGTCAGTGTGTGCTCTGTTTGGCGGGGTAGTCTGCCTTCTCACCTTAATACAAACAGAAAACAAGACACACGGCGGAGATCCCAAATAACCTATTTATGAGCCATATTCACAACAGAGAGAGAGAGAGTGAGAGGGAGGGAGAGATGAGTCACATTGCTTGTGTGTTTGCATGTGAACTAAAGAGTGAAAGAACTGCTTCATTCTTTATGTTAGAACAGCCAAAAGGCTTCCCTTGAGTCTTATGGCTAATATATGTCAAAAAGACAAGATTCAATACCGTTTTAATGAAGCAAATTCTGTTATTGAATGGGAATATAATGTTGCCTTACAAATTGCCTCATTTTGAATACATGGTCACACTTTACAATAAGGTTTCATTAGTTAACACATTTACTAACATAAACTAATAATGAACAATACTTGTACAGTATTTATTTAGTAAAGTGTAACATTTACAAATGCATTGTTAAAATCCAAAGTCATCCTTGTTAACATTAGTTAAAGAAGAACTACAAATCTGCCACTTTAATGAACTACAAATGCCATTATGCACTTCACTCACACACCTGCTCCAGATCCCTCATGATTGCAAACACACACACACAGCTGAACCTGTTCAGGACTAATTACAGACTAGTTAATAATAAACAACTTTATTTTCATTTACTAACATTAACACACATGAAGAAATACCATAGCAAATGTATTGTTCATTGTTTGTTCATGTTAGTAAATGCATTAACTAACATTAACTGAGGGCTTGAGAGGAAGAACCATATAAGTCCATATTTTCAAATTTTGAGTAATAAGATTTCTTTCATTTGGATTGTGAACATGATATTATATATTTTTTTATTTTACTTGAAGATAGACAACAAAAGCTTCTCAATTCTAAGGAGATCACATTTTTCAGTGTCAGTATTAAAAATCAAACAGTTATTGTGATTTATATTTCTCAAATGCGGATGAACAGTATATGTCCAGTTGGTGTGAAATAACAGTATAACTCCAACTCATCACTTTAAGCCACTAAAGATCTGATTCCTTTATTTTAGTTTTAATACAGTAACATAAATGTCAGGTTAATATTAAGCATTTCTTTCAAGTTTATTATTATTATTATTAACATTATTATTAATATTATCATTTAAAAACAGAAAATACAGTATAAACAATGTACAATACATAGACCTTCTTACAGTACAGGCAATAAAAAAATCAATTATTAAAAATAAACAATAAACAATAAATAAATAAATAAATAAATAAATAAATAAATAAATAAATAAATAAATAAAAATGCAGACATACATCATAGCTAAAAATTGTCATGTATTGTTATTACTGGTGCAGCGCACCTGTGTATATGCTACTTCAAACCATTCACAATATAAATAAATATATAAACAAATAAACTCAGCTTGCCATAGTTTACACAGGACTGGAAATATGCATTGATACAGCTTTATTATATATGATATGTGGTTTATTTTAATAAGTTAACTGTTTTTGTGGTGTTTAGCGCTCCTCAGCGCATTCAGAGAGAGAGAGTGATCACATCACATATACGGTTCTTCCACTCACCTCTTTTGGTGGATTTTTCCCTGGTTTTTGTTCTCCTTTTTGGTTAAACTATCCTTTCCCGGCACCCCTTAAAGCCTTCCTTACTCTGTCCTTCCATTTGTTCACGTTGGCTCTACATTGTTTGGTGAAGATTTGCTTTTTTAATGTCCAAAGCTGGCATGACAGCAAGCGGGATCTCTATTCTTCTTAGTAAACATAAATGTTTTTTCCGCTATTTTAATTTTTAAAATGCAGAGTCTTGGTTGCGTGAAAACATGCCAACTGTTTCTGCATACAAAGATCACTCACGCAATTAATGTCACATGGTTATCTCATTTTTTAAATTTTTTTTGGACTTATACGGTTGTTTGTCGCATGCACTAATGAACCCTTATATAAGTGTTACCAAATACATAGTACGGACTCTTTATAGGCAATGCATTTAAGTGGGAAATATTAATCATAAGCAACACATCGCTTTCAGAGAAAGAGAGAGATCACGTCACATACAGTTGAAGTCAGAATTATTTGCCCCCCTTTTAATTTATTTTTCTTTTTTAAATATTTTCCAAATTATGTTTAACAGAGCAAGGAAATTTTTACAGTATGTCTGATAATATTTTTTCTTTAACAGAAAGTCTTAATTGTTTTATTTCGGTTAGAATAAAGACAGTTTTTTATTTTTTAATAAACATTTAAGGACAAAATAATTAGCCCCTTTAAGCTATATTTTTTCCGATAGTCTACAGAACAAACCATCATTATACAGTAACTTGCCTAATTACCCTAACCTGCCTAGTTAACCTAATTAAGCCTTTAAATGTCACTTTAAGCTGTATAGAAGTGTCTTAAAAATATCTAGTAAAATATTATTTACTGTCATCATGGCAGAGATAAAATAAATCACTTATTAGAAATGAGTTATTAAAAATATTATGTTTAGAAATGTGTTGAAAAAATCTTCACTCCATTAAACAGAAATTGGGGAAAAAAATAAACAGGGGGGCTAATAATTCTGACTTCAACTGTATATGGTTCATCCACGCACCTCTTTTGTTTTTTTCTCAGTTTTTTATTCTCCTTTCGATTCAAATATGTTTTCCCAGCATCCCTCAAAGCCTTTCATACTCTGTCCTTCCATGTCGGCTCTCCTTTTTTTGCAGAAGATTTGCCTTTTAATGTTCGAAGTGGACATGACAGCAAGTGGCATCTCTATTCTTCTTAGTGGACATAAACGGTGTGACACTATTGTAATGTTTAAAAATGTAGACTCTTGGTCGTGAAAATATCCCCAAACTGTTTCTGTATACAAAGTTCACACCTACAATTAATGTCACATGATTATCTCTTTTTAATTTTTTTTTTTAACTTATACAGTTGTTCATCGCATGCACTCAATTAATAACCCCCTTATATAAGTGTTACCAAATACATAATATGAATCCATCGTAGGCAATGGATTTAAGTGAAAAATAATAATCATAAGCAGCTTGTCCACTATCAGACCAAATGGTTCATATGCTAAACAATTTAATGCCAGTCAGCACAAAAATGGGTTCATTTTCCACAGTGCTGCTAATAACGGCACTCTCTGGAATGTGATACAAATGCACCAGTCGTTGCCTTGGTAAGAAAGATTAAATAGCATGCCTCCAAATAACCATTCCACACCATACCAGGCTCAGGTAGAAATACAACTGGAACCATACTTAAATATTTTTTTAACAGAAAAGTGTGTATACAGTAGATGGTTGACAGGTTTAGAGAAGTGGCCTGACTTTATGCTTCACGCTGCATAATAGGAGTAACTATAAGCAGCCAGTTTGCTCTGTAAAAAATAAAAATAATATAAAACTAATATGTGTATTATTCTACTGAAGAAATCCAGATCCAAAACAGTTGCTCCAGATTTTCATACTCATCCTTCAACCATCAAACAAACAGAAAATCAAATGTAGAGAATTTAAAATACCATTAATACCCCAAAGGCATAATTATGTCTGCAACAATAAAGGATGTGTTAAATGTCACAGCAGTAATTAATGTCTTTGTTATGAAACAGAATTTGCCTTTTCAAATCTAATCAGGTCAAGTCAACTTTGTTTCTGTTGTGCTTTATACAACATAGAACTGTGAAACGAGCTCAATAGTTTAGGTACATTTTTTTAGTAGTTAAAGGATGATTCAGTTCAAATCAATTTGAATATCATTGTTGAAGGTTGTGATTCACTGAAAGGCATATCTACTGACCCCAAATAACCAAGCCTAAGGTAACTGTGGTAATGAACCCAAATTCTACCAGTTTAAAAACAAGGGGCACCAGTCCTCTGTCTTTAATATTTCAGCTGTTGCTATTTTTACAAATACAAACATTGTATCTTAAATATATAAATAATATAAATAAATATGTATAAGTAGTTATTTAATATCACAGTTGACCACAAAGGGTGTAATAATGGTTGTCAGGGTACAACGGAGTTGAGGGTCCAAATGCAGTTTATTAACTCACTGCATACGAGAAACAAGGCAAGGGTCAGGAAACAAGCCAAGACAATAGAACACTTTGTAATACTACAGGATAACAAGACTCAGCAATGTGTGTGAGAATGAGAGCAGTATATACAGTCCATGTAATCAGTCTATGATAAGCGTCCAGCTGTGTGTGTGTGTGCAATCAGGGAGAGAACAGGAACTGGTGTGTGTGTTAGGTGCATGATGGGATTTTGGCATCAGTGGCAGATTTGTAGTTCTTAAGCAATCTGCAACTTCTAGATCGCTGGTGATCGTGACAAAGTGGAGGATGGGTAGGGAGGAAAATAATGCAGTGAACTGAAAATAAATCTTTCCATAGATTTAATTATATTCTAAAAACTTGGATTTTTTAAATTACCTTTAAAAAGTCTTTTTGAAAGCAAATGTCTTAAAGTATAATCTAAAAATCGATAAATTTATAGACAATGTGACTAAAAAATGTCATAATTGCTCTAAAATAATTTTTGACTTACTGCAATCATCTTAGAAATATGCTAACATCAAATGTTATTGGAATACACTGTCACTTAAATTCCATGTGTGCTTCATATGAAGGGTGTTGCAGGTTGGCTGGTTCATCCTTAGTCCCAACTTGAAAGGGTTTACCCTCCAGAGCAGGGGTGTCAAATTCAGTTCCTAGAGGGCCGCAGCCCTGCACAGTTTTGTTCCAACCATACTCCACACTTACCTGTAGGTTACAAAAATGCCTAGAGGACTCAATAGGGTATATGTCGAACGTCACGTGACCAAACCGGATCCCTGGGTAGAACACTTCCGCTCATCGCTATTTCATATGCGCCAGCGGTTTGTTATTGAAAGTAGTAAGTAGTAATTCGTGTTTTATACGTTATATAATAGGATATATGCGCAACTTTCGCGTTCCAATCAACCTGGGCAGAACACTTCCAGTTTTTCCCTCTCCGCTAATTTGAAGTTGTTTTATACAGGAAGCCTCTAGGAACTACCAAAGTTAAGCATCACAGATGTCCACCGAATATGCTCATTATCATCTAAATGTCCGGCCACCAAATTGGCCAAAGGATTTAAATTGTATGCTTCATCATACATAATGAAATTTGGAGGTAATTAAGCTAGCGGAATGGAAATGCTGCACAATGTCACTAACTAGCTAACGCTATAAAGTTATCTGGTCTGCCGTATGGATCTACATATTCATATTAACACTTTGTGAATTTTTGCACCAGTATCAAATAAAGACAGGTTGACTGGTGATGTCAGCATTGGGGCAGCCTGTCACAGGTCTATGAAGAAGTCTGAGACACCATATATATATATATACATACACATAAATAAAAATAAGTATATATATATATATATATATATATATATATATATATATATATATATATACATACACACACATATATTTATATATATTTATTTATATTTATATACATATTTATATATATATATATATATGTTTATATATATATATATTTATATATATACATATTTATTCATATATATATATTTATTTATATATATATTTATTTATATATATATATATACATATTTATATATATATTTATTGCGCATATAAAGTTGCGCATATATCCTATTATATAACGTATAAAACATGAATTACTACTTACTACTTTCAATAACAAACCGCTGGCGCATATGAAATAGCGATGAGCGGAAGTGTTCTACCCAGGGATCCGGTTTGGTCACGTGACGTTCAACATATACCCTATTAGTTTTATCAAGTATGTTTAATTAGGGTTGGAACTAAACTGTGCAGAGCTGCGGC
Source organism: Danio kyathit (assembly GCA_903798195.1). Lineage (NCBI taxonomy): Eukaryota > Metazoa > Chordata > Actinopteri > Cypriniformes > Danionidae > Danio > Danio kyathit. Next base: position 56,931,396 of record LR812523.1, on the reverse strand, counting down.
AATCAAGGAACTGAGTTTGACACTTGTGCTCCAGAGTGAGTCCTTAAAAAGAATTAAGGTTGTAGGAGACCAAAAACAAACAAAATTAGGATTGTCATTTTTAATACATCTTGCATCATCTGGGTAACAAATGAAACAAATTAACTTACATAATGAAATGTCTATAGCTTTACCTTCATTTTGAAATGGTTCATTTTGAAGAGGCCTTTAAAGACACCTTGAGAACCTTGGTTTGGAATGACACTTCAATATGGTAGCCATTTTTGTTCTCACTCCAAAGTGCCATTCAGAATTGGAATGCAAAAGTTACGAAAAATACACCAAATCATCCACTATGCTTTCAAACAGATGTTAAGTAGCTGCTTAAAAAAATAAAAATTAAAAATAACACCAAGCTTTTTGCATTTTTGTTGGATTGTTTACACCCAGGTTCACACAGAATTGGGATCACACCAAAGTTGCAGAAGATCACATACCCAAACAAAGCCATTTAGCATGTCTTACACACCAATAGGATGATGAAACTATTTTCAGAACTTTTTTAATGACTATTTTTATGCTTCTAAAGCTTTAAAATGTTTTCAGTGCAACCTCCTGAGTAACCTAAGGCCTTCATATATTAAATGATAATGTTTAATTTTGAAATAAACAGCAACCAGGCTAATAATCCCATTATTTTACCAAATCAACAAAAAAAAATCCTTATCATCCTGATGTGATTCATTATGAGCTCTTTGGACCCTGTGGTTTAAATCTGTGGCTTTGCGGTCACCCTCGTCTAAAAGTCAGTATGATATAAACCTTAAACAAAATAAATGAAAGCACTTTCAGCTCTCAAATCTGCTTTTGATCTCTGCTTGTAAAGGTGAGGTTGTAGGTTCAAGGGCCATATGGGAACCTTTGATAAAACTGCTTAACCTCAATTACCACAACAAATGCATCACGCTGTGTAAGCAAAAATACATGCCAAAAAGCGAAGGTATTAAAGAATGTACAATAATAAAAACGGTTATAGGCCTCTGCTAATATATGCTGGGAGATAAATACAGGGTGTATGTTTCAGCATAAACATAAATGAGGTCCTGTGACCTGACCTAACTAGCACTATCTATTGAAAAAACATAGTTTGTTAGAGTGATTAGGGGAACCATAATATTCTTGTTTGAAAAGTAAAGGAACAGTGAAAAAATGGAATGGTTGATAGGAATGTTTTTTAATGGCCAACAAACATGTTCATCCAGGAATATGTCCTGGTTGGAAAATTCACAGTTCTACCACAGCACTTTGTTTTGGCTCAGTTGTGACTGGATAGCACATGTAATTGTAATTACTGTGATCAACAAAAGAGAAAGAGAGAGATAGAAAAACATGTCATAACACACTTTTCAATAGAGCGCATATAGAAATTGCTAGCACAGAGGCTAAGAGTCAATTGGTTTCAAATAAAAGGACAAGTGTGTGAGACAAACAGCATAAACATTTAATATGTGCTGACAGAGGCTATAAGCCTTTGGCCCTGGACAGTCTCACTTTAAACTGTGCGAAAACAAGCAGCATAAATCCACACAACTGTGTCCTGCCATAAAAGTGTCAAGAGGTTATTTTTATTTGGCCACACAGACTCGGAGAGAGAGGGCCTCAACTCAGCCATCAATGTTGAGGCCAGAGTCTGAAAGCCCTGGAGGTCTGGCAGAGTTGGAGTGGACATCCTAAGCGAGGAGACACCAATACACACGCACACAACTCTGTTTTCTCTTTGAACTGTCTATTACCTTCAATTTAAAGTGAATGTTGGTCCATAAGCTAATACTTTTTTCAAGTTGAAGGAAGTTACAGCTACCAGCTCCAATGATGAGGATGTGGTTATGAAGATCAAGAAAGAGGAGATCCATCTGTGTGTCTTTCCCAGATTAAAGCTGAACTACGGCCTACCGCTGTCTTTCCACTGGGACAAGGCGTGTAGCAACCGATAAAACGTACTTATGAGTGTACATGACAGCAGTGTACTAAAAAAGGAAAACGCTTTGAAAGGTTTTGCTTACAACAACAAGCAGTTTGTTATGCATGCCAAACCAGTAGTTGGCAATGTCACTTTGAAACACTGCATGCTATGTCCTGTAGTCTGCCAATCTTGTTTTGGTTGTCAAGTACTGTACTTGTGCATGCTTAAAGATGTGAGACTGAGCATGTGTATGACATCATTTTCCAGTGGTGTACGTTAAAAAGTTTAAAAATCAAGTACTTGGGTAAAAGAATGGATATTCTTTACATTTATTTCTATACATTTATTGCTCCAAAACACCCATCAGATTATTTATTGTAGTTTTCAGTATATTGGAATTTTCTGCTCTGAACACATTGTAGCTGTTTGTTGGCTGTGCCTTTAATGCTAGTTCTCCCCGCCCACTGTTCCCACGTGCCTGTCAGAGTGTGCCTCAATCTTTGGCTGCTTCAGATAAACAGCACAGTGACAGACATGAAGGAAGCAAATCTAACAAAACGTTTGTGAGAAATACCACAGTAAGAACTTTCCCAATTATTATTTGATGAATTTTTGTGGAGTTGCAACGATGAGTCACACACAATGTCATTACAATGTTCATGCACACACACACACACACACACACACACACACACACACACACACACACACACACACACACACACACACACACACACACACACACACACACACACACACACACACACACACAGCACGAACGTTTAATTTTGCACTGTTTTGCACGGCAAATGTGACAGGATACACATTAATATTCACTGCTGTATGGATATCCGTTATGCTAATGTTCAAAATAAACCAGATTTAACATCCACAACCAGATTGAAGCATCTTCTTTTATAATTGCACTGACACGCAGCTGTGGTGATGAATTACAGTGATTTTACCGTTCTTAACTTACTTTATTACAAACATGCACTGTTTTAAAAATGTTTTAAACTTGTAAAACTCATTCTTGATCACATTTGATGATGATTGATGATCACGGAGAGCTAAACAGCTCTTTTAATCCCAGTTGCTTTGTGCACGTCCTGTCTTGTTGATATAATTATACGTGATACTACGGAGACATGTTAACACGCGACTGTCAATCAATTCGTTGAGCTGGGAAACCGCACTCCTATGTCACGTTGTGGTCAGTCTCAAAATGGGAGGGATTTGGATCCTATTTTAATGTCAGGAAATTAAAAAAAAGATACTTACTGTCTTTATATCACCCCAATATGACAGTGGACAAAGTATACTGACACACAGTTCTGTACAAACTGTAACAGTTTGAAACAGCTTACAAAAGATGATTTTCATCATAGGTGCCCTTTAACTACTCAAAGCACTAACAGAAACCATCAAGTCTTAGGTCTCTCCCCAAGTAAAGTAAGGATTCTTGGTAAATGTAACAACAATAATGAAAAAAAAAAAACCTTCTCTCCAAAATGGTGTCATTGTTATCAAAACTGAGACATTAGCCCCTTTCACACAGCGATACTAGAACGTCTTTACCGGTGTATTCAAAAAAGTGCTGTTCACACAGGCAAGGATGTTTCGGAATTTTTCCAGAAAAGACCATTCACACATCCATTCCAAAATATTGGTAAATTCTGACAGCTGCGCTTGTATTTGTAAACATAGAAGGGGTCAGGCTTTTGTTGATGGTTTAACTTTTATTTAAAGCTTTAGCATTCATGCATTTGCTTTGTCTCAGAGACATCCAAAGGCAGAAGTGCAAACCAAAGCTAAATGTTTACACATTTGAATACATTACAAATTCTGTGGATGGATAAGTATTGTGAATAACTTTGATGCCAACATATGGAGAAACACTTTTGCATGTCAAGATGTACATAATGTGTGTGTGTGCTGGCGCTTACCGGCTGCTTCACGTGCACACGCATCAATCAGCTGAAGCAGAGCTTGAATGTAGACAAACAGCAGTTTATCATAAGCATTTTATCAATAATTTTTTACACAGTTGGCATTAATAAGGAACATAGAAACGTTATCTGACTAACATCTAGCAGCTAAATGTGTCTGGAAAAATATCCAAAGGCTTTTATTTTCTTAAACATCGCGGATATGAATGCATTTGAATCATCTGATTGGCTGGAGTAGACGTCTCACGTCAGCACGTTCTAAGCATGAACGCGCTCTTTCTGGCAATCTTCCTTCTGCGTTCACACAGCGCAGCATTCCGGCAAATTACCGGTAAAGTTACCAGAACAATTTTACCAGTATTTTCAAAAAGGACCTGTTATTATACTCAAAGCGCTTTACACAAGGCGGGGGGGGGGGGGGGGGGGGGGGTTGTTATGACATGACGGCAGCCAAATTGTGCCAGACCACTCATCGACTGATTGTTGGAGAGAAGACAGAGGCCCCGTTTAAGTTTTGCTGCAGTTACGCCAGCCAGCCACACTACGCCAGAGTTTTTGAGTGCAGAAAAAGGGAGCGTTTTTAAAACGGTAAAGAGGCCGTTTTCATTTTAAAACGCTGCTGCTTCGTGTCAGTGTCAATGGAGGAAAACAGAGACATCTGAAAAACGGAGGCGTGGCTGCAGACAGATTGGGGGTTTTCCTCAATATTAAGTAGCCTACACACAGTTCAGTCTGGCATCCTCTCCTCGTAAGTTCAGACTTCGCAAGTTTGTTATGGAAAACAAACTCCCGAGGACACGTCGGGTAAATCTTTAAAGGGAACAGTGTACTTTATAACCTTATTCATATAATCCTGTCTACACTGTTTCACTATCTTAACAATAAAATGAAAACATGATTTAAGGAACTGCCTATTTTCATTTTGATATTAGCAACTTAACAGACAGCAGAAATGTTGAGGTGTCGTGTAGCTGCATATTTATATGACCGTCATCTTCACTGTATGCATATTTATAACAAAACGGAGCCTATAACATAACTGCCTCCTTTCATTCTCATTGAAAATACACAACATACTTTTATTTTTGCTGAATATCAGTTTTAATAATCAATAATGGCCATTATCAGAATCAGAATCAGAAAGAGCTTTATTGCCAGGTATGTTTACACATACGAGGAATTTGTTTTCATGACAGAGCTTCTGCAGTGCAACAGAATTACAGACAGGACTAAAAAACAGATAATAAATAAATTTTAAAAAGTGAATGCAAATATACAATTTGACAAGTGTATGTACAGCTATATTACTATATACAACATTATAGCTGTTATGTGCAAATTGGCATGTAAAGTGTGTTGTTAAATAAGTGTATATGTGTATAAAAGTGTATAGCAGGTAGTGGTGTTAGTTCCACAACTATTATCATCAAGTGTTCATGAGATGGATTGTTTGAGGGAAGAAACTGTTCTGGTGCGCAGTGCTCTGTAGCGTCGATCAGAAGGTAAAAGTTCAAAGAGGCAGTGTGCTGGGTGTGAGCGGTCCAGAGTGATTTTGGCAGCCCTTCTGCTCGCTCTGGATAAGTACAGTTCTTGGAGAGTAGGGAGGGTTGTACCAATGATTCGCTCAGCAGTCCGAAGTATTCAACGTAGTCTTCGGAGGTCGGATTTGGTAGCTGAGCTAAACCTGACAGTTATTAATGTGCGTTATAAATGTATAACGTACAATAGGTTTATACAATATAGGAAATAAAGGCAAGCAATCAGTCAATATACAGAATATACATTACGTTACATTAATTACTAACTTATCTTTGCGCAAAACATGTTACCTGAGAACAAGTAATAGATTCAAAAGGCCAAAGTCTGGGAATATGTCGTTAGATATAGACAACAAGAAAAATTAAATATCACGTTTAACAAATATAGTGAGATTAGATCCAGCGGTAATATCCTTGATGAACAGTGCCAGAGTGTGTGGTGTGGTCACGTGATGTGCATTTTCAGTGGTGTGGTGTAGACGGAGAGTTGTTCAGAAATGCTAGGTGAAATGCTAGTGTGGATGCGGATCGTTTTCATTCTAAAACGCTGTTTTAAAACTAAAACGTACTAGTGTAAATAGGGCCAGAGTGATGAAGTCAATTATGATATGTGGACAGTTAGGAAGCCATGATGGACAGAGGTTAGTGGGCAAATTTGGCCAGGAATAAACCCTTACTCTTTTTCGAAGGAGATCCTGGGATTTTTAGCAACCTCAGAGAGTCAGGTCCTTGGTTTATCCTCATCCGGTGCTCACTGAGCAGTATAGAGTGCCCATCAATATACTGGGGCGTTAGGACCCACACAGACTGCAGGTTGAGCCTTGCTGGCCTCACTAACACCACTTCTGGCAGCAACCTACAGTAGCTTTCCCATATGGTCTCCCATGCAGATACTGACCCTGCTTAGCTTCAGTGGGCGACCATGTGAGAGTTACAGAGAGCCAGCTGCCGGCTGTTCACACATGATCCCTTTCCGGAATATTGCAGGTAATTTTCCATAAAGGTCTGTATGTGTGAAAGAGGCTAATAATGCCATTGTTCAAAAACTTGCACTCTAAAAAACATTTTAAAAAATGCATTTTCAGGTCTTCAAAATATAGCTGTCATGTAAATAAACAGCCAAAGACCATTAAAGATTTTAAATTATGAATTTAAAGTTATATTGTGCAAATGCTCCTTGTTTGTCTCAGACTTTGTGGGCAATAATTATTATACTGTAAGAAATTTGCCGGGTGTGAAGAAAAGATTTTTGTAGTTCAAATCACTTTTATTGTCACATCATCAGCAGCACGTGTGCTATGATGAGTGAAAAGCTTAGGTGCTGGCTCCAGACAGTGCAAAATACAGAGAGTGCAAAATACAGACAGTGTAAATACAACGACAGTGCAAAATACAGAGAGTAAAAAATACAGACAGTGCAAAATACAGACAGTGTAAATACAACGACAGTGCGAAATACAGACAGTGCAAAATACAGACAGTGCAGGATACAGACAGTGCAAAATACAGACAGTGCAAAATACAGACAGTGCGAAATACAGACAGTGCAAAAATACAGACAGTGCAGGATACAGACAGTGCAAAATACAGACAGTGCAGGATACAGACAGTTCAAAATACAGACAGTGCAGTATACAACAACATACTCACAAGAAACAAGACAATGTAAAATTGGCAATGTTGACAGCGATACGTAGGCAGTATTGTTTTAAGTATGGATTTGTTAAAGTGCAGTGCATGCTACATCTTGAGTGCATGCTACATCTTGAGCATAAGTAGTTGCATAAGAACACTAGTTGCATAAGAACATTCATTCATTCATTTTCCTTCGGCTTAGTCTCTATTTTAGAGATCGCCACAGTGGAATAAACCGCCAAATGTTCCAGCATATGTTTTATGCAGCGGATGCCCTTCCAGCTGCAATCCAGTACTAGGAAACACCCATACACTCTCAATTTCACACACTCATACACTGCGTCCAATGTAGTTTATTCAATTCACTTACTGTATAGCACTTGTCTTTGGACTGTGGGAGAAACCAGAGCACTCGGAACACAGGAAGAACACACAAACTCCACACAGAAATGCCAACTGACCTTAAGACTCAAACCAGTGACCTTCTTGCTGTGAGGCAACAGTGCTAACCACTAAGCCACCGTGTGGCCTGCATAAGACCAACTGCAGTCAATTTAAATATATGTCCAGCACACAGTTACATAGATAAAAGCTAACAAAGTGAGAACCTACTCTTTGATATTTATGAGCTAAGTTGATAAGGTTAAAACCGTATCTCCCACCTGGAGACATAGACGCTCAGTTTTGCTCCTGGTTGAGGTTAGTCCCAGCACCCACCTATAAATTTTCAAGAGAGCCCAAAGACCTTGATTAGCTGGATCAGATGTGTTTCATTAAATCTGGAACTCTACTCCGCAGGAAGGTAGATCTCTTGGAGCACAATGGAGAACCCCTGCACTGTGACAAACGACAGGATAAAGGGCATGGTGAACTAGGATAAGAAGGAATATAAATATGGGGAACTAGCAGAATCTAGAATCATCATGTCACACCATTGGAAAATTCACAGGTTTCAAAAGATGCCTGAGACACCAGAAACTTGGATGCTTTTGAGGAAAGTGGTATATATATATGTATATGAATCTGTGTATGTGTGTGTGTTCATACTGTAGACATCTGGGGCGGCAATCAGTGGGCTGCTCTCAAGGGCTGCCAAGGCAAACAAGGCAATAACAAATCCACTTTGCAGATCATCGATCTGCCTCTACCCTGGCCAAGGTAAACACTCCCGGCTTGAAGTTTGCTTTTCAAAGAAGGGCTAAGGGATCGAGGGGAGGCCACTTCCCCTGCTTGGGCTAGTTCTTTTTGCTTTCTTCTCTATACATTCACACAAGTGCACACGGAGAGCAACTTACAATCCAAGCAGCATATGTTGATGCAACTTGTCCAGTACTGTCATTGAGGGTGCTACCTGTCCAGCTTTGTATTTGTGAAGATTTCGTTAATCAGACCATTGTAAGGTCTAGACAAACAGACATGCAGTGGTCCTAAAGTACTAGCGTAGGGAATTATAAGCAGCAGATGGCGTGAAGGATGACAGATCAGCATGGCAGACAGGGCAACATTGATTTTTGGGGACAGTGGATTAAGCAAGGGACACATTTAGAATGAGTTTGATGATGTGTCTGTGGAACAAAACTATATATGAGCAGAACAACTGGTCACTTTATTTTGATGGTTCGTTTGTTGAATTCAAGGTACATTGCATCTACATCCCAACTAATTCTCATTAGATTATAAGTAGACTGTTGGGTTGGGGTTGGGGTTAGGGTTAGGGTTAGTGTAAGCTGACATGTACTTGCAAAGTTTCTTATAGTCAGTTAAATGTCTGTTAAAGGAGCAGAATCAACAGATATTAAGCAGACAGTCTACTAATACTCAAATGGACCATCAAAATAAAGTGTTACCGAATAATTGCATATAATGATAAGATTTGCACCACCCTTTTAAAAATAATGGTTTCAAAACAGCTGTTTTGTAACAGTGAGAGAAGAACAACATTATATTAGTTCCAAATAATCATTTCACATTTCTTAAAGAACCATTTTTAAGAGTAAAAAATAATTCCAGGATCTGAGAAATTTTCCACTCTAAAGACTAGAAAGGTCCCTTGGTTATTAAAGCTTCTTCATCAAACCATTAAAACAACAAATAATCTTACACATCTTTCATGCTCACTTTGTAGCTCAAATTAATTCAGAAGTGTAAATTAACACATTATAAATACTCAAACTATTGTAATTGAGTAGTTTTTCTCAGCAATTGTAATTTTAAAAGTACTTTTAAAAATGTGTACTTTTACTTTCCCATACAGTGCTCAGCATAATTGAGTACACCCCATTTGTAATGGAATGAAAATGAATATTTTTATCCATTTCTCAGTGAGTATAGGCAATGTTTGGTGCATTTAAACAAAACAGATTTCATTCATTCATTCATTTTCTTGTCGGCTTTGTCCCTTGCGGGGTCGCCACAGCGGAATGAACCGCCAACTTATCCAGCACGATTTTACGCAGCGGATGCCCTTCCAGCCGCAACCCATCTCTGGGAACTTCCACACACACATTCACACTCATACACTATGGACAATTTAGCTTACCCAATTCACCTGTACTGCATGTCTTTGGACTGTGGGGAAACCGGAGCACCCGGAGGAAACCCACGCAAACCCAGGGAGAACATGCAAACTCCACACAGAAACGCCAACTGACCCAGCCCAGCCGAGGTTCGAACCTGCGACCCAGCGACGTTCTTGCTGTGAGGCAACAGCACTACCTACTGCGCCACTGGGTTGCCCACAAAACAGATTTATTAAACAGATATATTTATTCAAATAATTTTAGTCACCTAACATATTTAGAAATGGAAAGATAACACAATTAAATTCAAGCTAATTGCAAAAATAATTCAACTATTTAACTTATATAATAATATTTCAACAAGTTGATTTTTCCTCTTTTTTTTAAAATTTGTATTTAATATTTTTCTATAACGTAAATTTGGGTGTACAAGTTTTTGCACTATTATTGTAAGCTATTTTGTTAGATAAGCTCTAAATTTAACTTCAGTACTGATTAATCTAATGTATATGCACAAATTTAACTTCAGTACTGATTAATCTAATGTATATGCACAAATATAATATTGTAGTATAGTTTCCTATAAAAATATGAAATTAAAAGATTTTGTTGAGTACTTATATATGTTGAGAACTGTAAGTACATTTTTAGTGCAGTATTGGTACTATTACTCAGGGGCACCGCTAGGTGGGGGGGGGGGGGGGGGGGGGGGGGGGGGGGGGGGGAGTTAGGACGATTCTAAGGGCCAAGCATTTTGGGGGCCCCAGAGACATTATCAAGGGCCCACGACCCACAAGCCTTCTAGCGTTAAACCAAATTTGACGTGAATATGATGTGGGTTTAGGATGTTGGCTCGATGTTGGATTTTGGTCATTTTCTAACACAAGCTAAAATCAACCAAATATTAATGCATTTGACATTGTTATTGGACATCAAAATAACATTGTCCTTAGACGCTGACTAGACTTTGAATTTTGATAATATTTGCTAATATTAACATCTTATGACGTTGTGTGTCTGCTGAGCAATAACTAAATGCACTACAGAATGTTACTTTCACACACATTCACAAATTACATGATATGATCATGATGATGATGATGATGATGATATGCTGTTTATTGTCACATATACTTTCATGTATTCACATACACTGACATATAGCGAAATTGGAACCCCCCCCCGACCATACACAAACATTTCAGGGGAAGACAAGTCAAGGGGAGGTATTATTTAGAAAAGGGAAGTAAGATACATAAGGAAAGATCAAGGATAAAACCAGCCTTGGCAACCAAGCACATACATAGACAAGACAGAACATCGCAACAGGGGATGGGAAAGGGGGTGTGGATATAGTCCAGCAAGGGCGGGCAGCCATCCGGCCTGCAGCTGAAAAGCGCTGGTCACAGACCCGCCCACCCCCTCCAGTGGGTGAAAGCACACGAAGGCGTGGGATGAGGGACTCGGTAGTGAAGTCTATCTGTAACTGTGTATGTGTGTGTGTAAGCCTGTATAGTCCAACAGGTGTCCAGCACAAATGCATCAGCTTTTTACAGCTTAATACTCACTAATCACTACTCTTTTGAGTACTTTTGAAAAGTCTACTTTTTACTCATACTTTGACTAATATTTACAACAGACACTTTACTCTACTTGCACTACATTTTTAGGCAAGTAATGGTACTTTAACTTAAGTAAGATTTTTCAGTACTCTTTCCACCACTGGATTTATTACAGAAGCCACAAGTTCAGCCTAAAAAAAAGTTTTTGTGACAATGTCATATTGCAGTGATGATATTAGATCAGTTTACATTAAAATTTTATGTCACGCCAGGTTCATCAGGTATAATCAGGTGCACATAACATAACTGGTATGTAGGGTGCATGTGCAGCTAAAATAAAAAATAGAGAAGCCTAGAGAAAAAAAATAGAAAAGACTATAAGCGCTTTTGCATACATTTTTTTTATCATTTTGATGTGATTAAAATAAACAGTATACAGGCATGCAACTTTGCCATGCTTTGTGGTTTGGAGGAATATAAAATAAACTTGGTCTCTCTGCAAAAACAGTCCATCTGAAAGGATTGGTCATCAAACATTGAGATGGTTCGTATCGCACCAAATCACAGAAGTGAGAAACAATTAATCATGCATGGATTGGCCAAACAGTATTTATGCGTTTAATCACTGACTTTATGACACGCATTACTGATGCGCTGCAAGCAGAGTGAATTTTTATCTAATTCATGCACAACTTATGCTGAAAATTACTCTCTTCTCTCTTATTTGATCTTTTACATTACATTCATGATAAATAGACACTATGGGCCCAATCACACATCTGGCACAATTAGACGTGTTTGGCGCAATTTGTTGCTATTTTCAGACCAGCTCAACCCTAATTTTCACATTTTGCGGCATGTAATTTCGAGTGTTTCATTCTTAATTTATGGACTTTAACTGCAGTTTGGCACTTTCATTTTCATTCAGGAACATTTCATGCGTGCCCATGACAAACAAGATATTAGAGGAATTGCTGGAAGAGTGTAGTTTAATTAGAATTTTTGATTCCGCATGCCATGTGAGAGAAAAAAACCTCCTGAGTTCTCGGTAGATGCAGACTCGATAGGTGCAGAGAATAACGTCAAACAGCCGTCCGTGTGTGTACAGACTATTCTGTCACAAAATGTGTTACATGACGGTAATAGTTTAAGGTGTTTACATGTTTACATTCGGAGAGCAGCATTTACAGCGGATCTTTCAGTCCATAATATTGTAGTGATATTAACGTACTGTAAACTTAGTAACTAAATCACTTTGACTAAGGTATGTCTTTATAAACTGTACTGCTGATGATACTAACTTTGCCATCTGAATAAACATAAACAAGTATCTAATTGCCGTGATACAGCTTCAAAATTTCTTTTCAAACCGGAAGAATGAATTTGCTCGAAACAATGCCAAAACAACCAATTTTCACTTTTTAAGTGAAATATATGTGTCCTAATAGTGTTTTAGCAACGTGGGACACATATGTGTCCATATACCAAACCTATATTAACATATCAAAAAATGTGTTTTGGTGTTTCGTTAGGATATACAGCAATGCACAAATATATTTACATATGGAAAAAAGGATATAACTACATACATTACTACATAGATATAAAAAAAAACCTAAAAAAAAAACACTACCTCCATGCCTTTTTCATGTCCGGAGGGGCTTTTTTCAGTTTATTCATGACAATTTGCATTTGTATAAGTTATTATTATTATTATTTATTATTATATGCATATTTATATTTGTTTTAATAAAAACAAATTTAGATTTGCCCACCTGTTGGGTTTTGGAAATGTCTTCATCACCATATGGGGCATAAAAGTAGGACATGTGTTTGGATATAACTTTTTGACCACACTTCATTATTACTGTCCATTTATTCGTAGAACTGAATTTAGAAATAGTTTTGAAACAAATTTGCACTTAACAAACGAAATTAAATATGCAGTCTAATGGATGTCTTCCGTAGAGTGCGTACAATTTGTTTCCTTACTCCACAAAAGTAAAGGAGTAAAGTAAAGAGTAAAAGTAAAGTAAAGAGAGTCTAAAGAGGCCAAATGAAGGAGGATCGTTCTAGTGAAGCGTTCAGTTTTTCCATTCAGTTTTTCCACTTTTTCGTCATGTAAATAGCAAATGCGCCATGATGTAACTGACTCTTAAAGGGAATGGGAGATGAGACTCTTATTGGTTTAATGCACTTTATTCTCAAAACACACCCATAACTCATTAAGAGAATAAGCACAACCCTGTTAGACCATGCACTGTGGTGCAAAAAATATTTTTCCGTCCTTAAAATAGTAAAAGTGGATTCAGACACGCCCTTAATGCTTTTGCTCCATGCGCTTTAGACTTTGCGCTTAGATCATTATAATAGAGCCCTCAGTGTAAGCACACTGAAAACAAAGCAACATTTTAAAGTCCAAAGTTTAAACTTGAGGAGGTCAATAAAACTCAAGCACTCTACTGTACACACCATTAAAAGCAATACCACGCTGTGAAAAAGCATCACAGCATCCAAATGCATTAGACCCTATATGGCATTGGCTAATGCCTAATTCTAGATCATATTCTAAATCTCTTAACAAAACCCCATACCTAAATTGTTACCACTACAACTAACTAACTATCAACAAACAGTAATTAAGAGTAAAAAAAACTTTTATTTAATAGGAACTATGTGTTTCATAATCCAACTGGTTACAAACTCTTAACCACTACACTGTAATTCAATATTCTTTGAGCATGGCATTTATATTGTGTTCCACAAAAATAAAAACAAATATTACAGCAGTGCTACTTTGTTGGAAATCAAGCTGGACTGTTGTTGATGATGATGATGTCTAGCTTGAGATGTTCTCCTTTCTGCACCTTCTTTTAAGTCCGTCTTTATGTCTCTAAAGCTTTGGCCCTACATCGATCACGCACACCCTCCATCTCTGTTTCTCTTTCTTCCTCATAAGTAAAGAAAAGAAAAGTGTTGCAGTCCAAGGAGAGTGCGGTGAGGCACAGGGCAGGAGACAGCCTCCATTGAGCTAGCAAATGAGCCTTGCTACCCCAGAGACCACAGCTTACAGTACGGAAACGCTGGTCGGCTCTCCTGCCACAAGCCCCAGCGCTCTGGCCCATCTGCAGAACCAGGGTTAGGGGAAATGAAGCCTGATGGTCCAGCTGCTTGGTTTGGGGTGAGACCTAAATGAAAGGCCTGCAAATGTCTGGGTCACTGCTTAAGATCCAAGGCATTCCTGTCATCAGAGACTGGATCGAGAATTGTATGATGTGGGCTCTGTTTGCATGCCATGGCCGGATGTCTGGTGTCTTTGTTTTAGTTGAATTTAAAATGGCAACCAAGTGATTAGGCAGAAAGATGAAACCCCTTGGTATGATATAGCAGAATTATCATTATACAGAATTTCCAGTGAATGACATCCAGTATTCACTGTAAAAAAAATATACTTCTGCCTATTTTTTTTTCTAGTTCAAATGAACTTTTAGAGTCATCTCAACTTACATCAGTCAAACTGACTAAAAGTATTAAAAGGTGGTCCACTACGATAGCATATTTTAAACTTTAGTTGATGTGTAATGTAGCTGTGTGAACATAAACAACATTTCTGAATGTAATAAGCTCAAAGTTCAATGCAAAGAGAGACATTGGCTTTTACAGAGTTAGCTTAGCAAAGCCTACAGCTAACGAAGTTTGGGCACTACAAAAAATACATCCGGGTTAGTGAGTTCACAAACGCTTCAGGTTACGCGCATTCACCACACGCATACACCCCGCGCAGGGGCGTGGCCAGAGACACTGTAATGTTATAGCAAAGAAAGATAAAATGCCGTCCAAATGCTGCTATTTCCACAGACCGTCTTCTGTTTCTGTATTTGGGCTTCTAAAGGACATGATACAAAGAGAGAAGTGCTTACAATTTAATTTTAATTGTTCCAGAGAATTATAATAAAAATATAGCTGACATTTGACAAAGGACGGAATCTCTCCCAGTTCAGTGCTGGATTTGGCTAAAAACTCCTCAAAGAAGGTGCAGCTCCAACCATACTAGACAAAGCTGTGGATTGTGAGCCACAACCTGTAAGTATTTTTATTTGTTAAAATTGATCTATTACATGCATGGTGTCTAGCATTAACAGTATGTTGTAGCAAGGATGTAAACAACAGGAAATGCTGTTTGGCACCGCTAACAATTTAGCTACAAATTCATATTTATCAGTCAAACTGCTGGAAACAGCCACAGTCCTCACCAGCGATGCAGTGTCTCTCTATGCGGCCACTTTCCATGCGTTCTACATCTCAAATAATAAATTCGTAAAATATATGTGAACATTTCATATTACTTACACATGCTTATTTGTAATATATGTGCAAGACACTTGTCAGATTTTATTTTAAAGAGCAGGCGGGAGGTTCAGCTGTGTCCTTTTTATTTTATGTCTGCTTCAGGCTCAAACTGATACGGCTGACAGCTACTCTGACTGACAGTATTTGCACAGCCAAGGCACAGCACATGCTATTAGAGATGGGGTACTTTTTCTGATGATGTGGAGCCAATCCGCGAATCACAGCACATTATATTAGCTGACCAATCAGAGCCTCTTGAGTGCAGGCTTTCAGAGGAACTAGGAAATATAACAGTTGTTTCCATGTTAGCTGAGTAGCAGTATATAATTAAAGTAATATATATGAAAAAATAACGTGATTTTCTACAAATGAAGCATGAGCACACATTGCTTTGCATCTTATAAACACAACTAAGCCTTAAAAATACACTCTGGACCACCCCTTTAAAGGTATAGTTTTACTCACCCTCAAATGAATTTCGTTTTTCTGTTGAACACAGAAGAATATATTTCAAAAAAAGCTGAAAAGCTGTAGCTATTTACTTTTCTTAGTGGGAAAAACAAATGATATGGAAATCAATGTTATCGGTTTCAAACATTTTTTATGTTCAACAGAAAAAAGAAAGTCATAAAGATTTATAACAGGTAAAGGGTGAGTAAATTATTACAATTACAATTATTAACTTTCATTTTTTTGATAAACTATCCTTTTATGTAAAATTCTGTCTATTAAGGTTTTTTATTTTAAACCTGATTAACTGATTAAATTGAGTTAAAGCAATTTTTTAGGCACCTATGATGAAAATCATATTTTGTAAGCTGTTTGGACAGACCTGTGTGTAGGTATAGTGTGTTCACAGTCATATTGGAGTGATATAACGTCAATGAGTAAATTTTTTTCAAATTTCCTGACGTTAAAATAGGATCCAAATCCCTCCCAACTGCAATGTGATGTAGGAGTGTTGTTTCCCCGCCCACTGAATTGATAGACAGGCACATAATAACATGTCTGCGTAGTAACGCGTAAATCATATCCATAAGACAGGACGTGTGCAAGCAACCGGGATTAAAAGATCTGTTCAGCTCTCTGTGATCATCAATCATCATCAAATGTGATCAAGAATCAGTTTTACAAGTTTAAAATGTTTTTAAACAGTGCATGTTTGTAATAAAGTAAGTTAAAGACAGTAAAATTGTCAGTACAATTATAAAAGAAGCTTTAATCCTGGTTTGTGGACGTTAAATCAGGTTTATTTTGTACATTAACATAACGGATGTCCATACAGCAATGGATATTAATGTGTATCCTGTCACATTTGCCATGCAAAAACAGTACAAAGTTAAACGCGTGCACTGTGTGTGTGTCCAATGACGTTGTGTGTGACTCATCGTTGCAACTCCACAACACATACATCAAATAATCT